>APFE031053072.1:11537-30312 GCA_000404065.3 Pinus taeda
GCTCAAAAATAAGTGTACATGTCTAGATAGGGCCTGTGTTCTCTGTACATCTGAGACACATGTCTCTCAAAAATCACCAGTAGGAAATAAAGACCTAGATATCTACTGTGGTGGGTTGTGCTCCCTATAAGTCACAGCCGCTCGTGCCACCCGCCTCAAAAGGCAGTGCATCCTAGGTTCTACCCCCACTGTATGGATCTAAGACGCTATGGGGACCTCCTCTATCCCCTGGTAGTCTGGTATCCCTGTCAGCAAGCCCTCGAGGTTCTGTATCACGGTCTCCATCGTATCATCTCCCGGAGGAGCCACGACTAGAGATCTAATGCCCTGTGCATCCCTTCGCGCCTCTGGGGCCAAGCCAAGGGGTCTCGCTGGTCCCACATCTGCATACCATAGCGTTTTTCATTAAGACATGTACATGAAAAAATCAAAAACATCATAAAAATAAAAAACCAAAAATGTGATCAAGTATCTTACCACCGTCGTCCCACTGCTCTCCAGTAGGCAGCGACATGTCTGGATCTCCGCGGATATGGCCAGTCCTCCACAAAAATAGTCTGCCTCTCCAACCACTCTCGGAAGTATACTCCCCATGCCACTGGTCGACTGCCACCTCCTCGTGGCATGACTTGGCCCCATCGTGTGGCCCTTGTCTCTCGAGGGCCCCTAGGTGGGTCCAGGACCATATCTTGTAGCTGCAATGCCGGTACCCGCTCCAGCATGAGCGGGAGTAAGATCGACCCGTAACCAAACTGATTTGACTCACCTCGACGGCAGTTGGTCAGTTGTCTCTTCATACTTGTTGTTACTGCTGCTGCCCAGTTGAATATGGTAGGATTCAAGCATTCGAGAGCCAATCAGAGAAGGGCCTTCGAGGCCTCGTGATTGGCCAAGGAGCCCGCTGCCCGAGTCACCATGAAGAGTATAGTTCGAAGGACGATGTACTCCACCGTAGGAATTGCTACGTTCCCACTCCATGTCTTGCGTGCCCGTGGACACACCTGAGCCATCAACATGTCTAGAGTATCACCACTAGGTCGCTGCCCCTCCAGAAGAGGCATCTCACCCCGATGTGACAACCCGGTCAAAAAATATATATCTGTGTGATCAAACTCAATGTCTCGGCCTCAGATCACAAATTTCCCATCAGTGGGATTCCAGGCCCTGATTAAGAACTCAAGAAGGTCAGGTTGTGCTCGCAGGCGCGAAGTTAGGAAGAATTTGAGCAACCTGCACGCCCGCATTGCATTTCGGCACCCAGCATCGGCAAAAGCCGCTATATCCTCATTATCATGAGTGCGTTCTTCCCAAACGAACGCCATTATACCCTGCATAGTCAAAAAATTTCATTAGGGCCATGTTCATAAAATTTCATACATCCATTTGTAAAAAAATTTGTTGCGCGGCGTCAGCGCGACTGTTTTTAAAACAGTGGTGCTGATAATGGTGCCCTGTGGTAAATTTTACCGAGTCAGCACGGAAGCACATCACTCTTCCGCTCTGATCCGGGAGTGGCCAGTGGAAATATTTCTCGATCAGCGCGGACCCGATAGGGAAATCCGCGTTGACCGAGAAGCGGAATGGACTTCAAAAAATCCGCCCAAACCACCACTTCCCACCGTTAAAATGCAGTAAAAAGACTTCAAAATGGAGCGTAAGGGAAGATGAACCTACTTGGTACAGAGTACAGGACCTTCGATGCTCATATGGGGTGGAATTTGGCTCGTCAACCTCACAGCTCCAAGTCACTCTCCAAAACTACAAATGGTAACAATGGTAAAAATTTTGGTTTACCCTGCTATTTATGGTAGATTTGAAAATTAGATATTATTTTTTCATCCATATAGGTTTTTATGGTGGTTTTTTACCATATGCTTGGTCCCAATATAGTTTTACTATGTTTTTATGCATGTTATCTATATTATTTCGAACAGGTTTACGCGTGCGGTGTTCCTTGTGCAGATTATCATGCTGGTGGAATTACGACGGTTCTATATGCACTTGGCTCCAAAACGTCGGCTTTAAGCTCTTTTTCGACGTGAAATAAGAAAAGATAGCCGAGTCTTCCTTTCGACTCGTTAAAAGAAACGAGAGGCGGTCGTCTTTAAAGCTCTTTTTTCGACCATTTAAACTTAAAAATATCGCCGAATTTTTGTCGTTTCAAATTCTTTAATGGTCACGAAACGATGTGGTTTTGATCGCTTTTTTACTTTTTTCAGGTCAAAGTCACTACTCACGAAAAGTACTCCTCGGTCGTAATGGCCAGATGGTTCTTTCGAGCATAGTTTTATACTTTTTCGGGCTCAAGAGACACAACTTTACGAAAAAGGACACACCTGGAGTTTCCTTTTCGCTGTCTTTTCAAACTCTCTAAATATGAAAAGACACCGAGTTTTTCCTTTCTCAGGCTCGTTAAAACTTAATGACATCGGGTTTCGTCATGATGACGTTTCTCAAGCATATGTTATCCCCGTCAAGCTTGCCATCCAAAAATAACCGAGGTACTCGCCAGAAATGGTGGGGGAATAAAGGAACCGTGATCATCGTTGTGTCGGCAGTATGTCGCTCTTGAACATGGCACTTGTCTACATTTCGTGTCTGGGTGGGGACATCTCATCTTGTTTCACACTTGCCTCCATGGGTTTGGGTTATCCTATTTGACCATTCATCTGCTCATTGCTTTGTCACCATAACCCCTGATCATTTGACATCAAATACTGCCAAATCCACTGTTGTGCCACTGATATGTTCAAGAGAAGTTGAACTCTGCTAAATACTTAACCTCCCTCTGATATCTCACACAAAACATTTTATCCCTCTCTGTCTCGTGTCGATGATGTGGGAAACATTATGGCCCACCTTCGATCAAGGTTACTTCCTGTTGACTTCAGCTCATTATCCAGGAAGTTGACTTAGAGACCACCTTTAGGTGCCTTAGAGCCTGCATGCCTCAATGGCAGGTTCTTCGTGTTCGACGTGAGGTTTTCGTCATTGGCCTCCGATCAAATGATTCTACGGCTGTTCGACACCGGCTCACTGATTCGCATGCCGTGGATTTTACCTATAGTACCTTGAGGACCATTGTCATTATTGGTGGTACCTCTCGCATTTGTTAATAGTTTTCGTCATTGACTGGTAATCAGACGATGTTCTCGCATGTTCGACGTCAACTCCTATATTCGCATGCTTGAACTTGTACTTTGTTCAGGTCGAGTTGGAGCGCAAGACCCCAGATTTTGTATATTGAGATCCAGACTGCATTTTGTGGAATATTCTAATCACTACATGACTCATTCATTAGATGGCTGTGACCATGCCTGAGTCATTCATTGATCCTCATCGGATGGCTGCGTCCATACCTGGGATCCAGATTTTTATGTACTCTGTTATGGATGGCTGTGCCCATACCATGTACATCATGTATTTGAGCTATTAGTTGTACTACATGCAGGTTCTTCTTGGTGGTGTCCCAGTTCGGCCAGTTCTGTAAAGCATTTCACCCCTCCCACTCTCTCGGGCTTCATGCTTTAGGGGGCGTCTGTTACACAGTAATTTGTCACTGTCTCCCTGTCAGTCTTCATACTGTGTCATGGGACCAAATTAATCATGCTCATGCTCTCTAATGTGGCCAAATAACCCACTTTGCCAAAGTTTCCTCTATCATCGTGACTGTTGTAAAAATAATCGCGCCGATGGGCGCTCTAAAATAGACTCAATGCACTGCCAGCGCGGAAGCACACGAATTTCCCGCATTGGTCGAATTTCATGTAACAACGCGCTGTTCCTTATATATGATCGCACTGATATGACTTTCCTTGTTATTCAGCAGCGATGACAACGCTCCAGTTCAGTTATGTACCCGTGGTGATCCAGTTTGGGCGAGTTTGTTCTAACAGCCGGCCTTCCAGATGACTCCAGACCTGGTTGTTGGCCTTGTAAATGTCGCCCTCCTTTCTCTGGCATGTCTGTTTCGTCATTTGAGCCACCTTCCTTGGAGATAAGCTCATCCTCACACCATTCATGGAGACTCCTTCTCCTATTTAAGCCTCCACCATTGCCATGAGCTGTTGGTTTTGGAATTGATTGTGTTTAGAGCATTGCTGATAGTGTGTGAGCTTGATAGGAAACTAGTGTGATAAGTGTGGGATTGCTATAGTGCTTAAGGAAGGTTGTGAAGTGTTTCCATCTTGTGTAAACTTGTGTGAGAGAGAGAGTTGTCTTGGGATATCTACTTTCAAAGGTGAATGCTTGAAGGACTTGTTGGCTGGACCCAACCAAAGGAGGATTTGACGTTAGAACTTGGTTGTATTCTCTTTTATTTTATCAATAATAATAGACGATTATCATTATGGTTCCACTCATGTGTCTTTATTATGATGTTTGAGTTGTATCTTTTCTGACCGGTACATAGTTGCATTTCCCGATTTTATGCTTGTATTTGTCTTGTCCTTTGCTTGTGCAGGTGTCTGTTCACAGAGATCGTGAGGATTGAGACCAGCTGAAGCGAAAGAATGGAAGCAACAACCCTTCTACGAATATAAGCATTGGATTCGAGGTAGGCTTTCATCTTGGCCTTTATTTTGCAATTAAGAACCTGCGTGTTAGTGTTGTTTGATTGTTGCTAGACCTCAGTTAGGCTAGTGGGATCGCCTTTGTCCGCAGAGAGGATTTACCTACACAACAATACCAAATGAAAAATAAATAAATAAAATTGGAACTTTGATCGAGCACATACTGACTTGTTCCAAGAGGCTTTTTTCCACCTCTCAACAATTGCTTATTTAAATTGAATGCAAGCATATCAATTTTTTCCGTCATAATTGTGCCTTGTTCCCTGTTCACATTCATAATGCTTATAATTTAGTAGAATCATCAATTTCTTGTTAAAATGTTTATCACTCTATATGGAACATTAAACTTACTATTATTTTGAGCACTGTTGTACAAGTTTCTTAAACAAGATACATTCCACTAGTTTTCGTTGCATTGCTGTTTCTTGTTATGTATCTGTGTCATTATGTCCATGAAAATTGGTATGCCTATAAGATGAAGCACAACATGATAGTGGATTCCATGTTGAACCTCAGTTGCACATTGGGTATGCCCAAAGTCCCAGTAGAAGAGTTATTATACACAAAGCTGGCACAAGGAGTTGGCCAAATACTTGCGCATTTTGTCAAAAACTTCTATGTCAATTACTATGTTCTTGTATTCATTTGTGTCAAGTATTTAGCTCTGAATAGAACTACAACTAGAGAACTCAGAGTTATCAGCTTTTTGTTCTAACAAAGTAGGTCTTTTCAAAACATATGTTATTTCTCCAGCTCAATCATTGTTCATGAAAATTGTTCTTCTAGCAGCTAAATGCAAAGACAAAAAAAAAAAAACAATGTGCATTGCTTGTTCACTTTACATGTGTTGTAAATTTAGCAATATGTTTCTACGTTTACAAATGGCTTCAACTTTGTTGTCTTGACAAGACATATGATTTTTTTCCAAATTTGTTTAAATGCAATTGTAATGAAGAATTCCATTTTTGTCATATAAGAGCTGGAATATGTTGATGCACAATAGAGATCTAAAATAGATTGAGCATTTGTGTTTCCTTGCTACACTATGTTCTTGTATTCAATTGTCTCAAGTGTTTTGCTCTGAATACAATTGTAACTATATATAAATGTAAACACAAATAGATTGGGAATATAGCTTTTGAGAATCAATTACTGAAATTTTAGAAATACTTTATAGTGTTATATAGAATATAGACTTATGATATCAATAACTGAGATGAGATTTAAGAAAAGAATTTCCAGTGTGCACACAATAAACTCTTTTCACGGCCTGTTGGACAAAGGCAAATCAAGTTTTGTATATTTCTTTGTTCTGCAATTATTTGGTATGAAACTTATAATCTAAATATTCATTGAATAATTTCTTTCTTGTTATCATGTTTACAGCAAGCTTGTTTTCCCTTTGTGTGTCACAAAATCAATAAAAACAAAATCCTTAAATAATGAGTTTTTTTTTTTTTTTGTAAGTCGCAGCTCAGATTCAGGAAAATTTTGTAAAAAAAAACACAAGCTCCCAAGTACCCGACCTTTCGACCACACGACTAGGAACTTATACTAACTATCATTTTTTTTTTTTAAATAATCGGCCTAACCTACCGACCTCAACATTCCCAAATGTTTGGTCGACCTATCGACCTCGGCATTTCTGGACTTTGAAACTACCAAACCTAATGAGATCACCCGACTATGGTCTAATCCAGGTCAGGATAGAATAAATGAATCATAAAACAAAACAAAAAACACTTGGATGTCTAGCCTCTCGAATGTAAGCTCGAATCACAAAAAAAAGTGACAATATCAACAATAATATTGTGCTTTTTGTGCTTTCAGAGTTGATTACTGAAAGTCTAGTCTCCTTTATTTTTTTGTCCTATATTTTTTTTCTTTTTTTCATCATAAAATGCATAAAAACAAAAGCCTTAAACATTTTTTTGAAACTAAGTCGAAATTCAAATCCATAAACATTTTGTAAAGAATAAATACGACCTTCCAACTACCCGACTACCAACACGGAGTGACTACGAATTTTTTATAAATAATCACCTGACCTCTAACTTTAATATTGTCTACTGTCAAACTGCCCGACCTCCCAACTTCAGCAATGCCCAACTATGAAACCACTGACCTAATGGAACCACCTAACTATTAAATGACCAGACCTTCCATCCACCTGAATTAAAACACTGAGTGACTACGATTTTTATAAATAATCCATCTGAACCCCTGACCTTAGTATATCCTAATTGTCAAACTACCCGACCTCCAAACCTCAGTATTTCGAATTATCAAACTACCAAACTTCCCGACCTCAACATTTTCCGACTTAATGAAACTGCATGACTATGGTATATTCAGGCTCATGGTAGATTAATTTTCATAAAACAAAAACACCCTACTGTCTGACCTCCTAACTATACAATTGGCTCAATATTAAGTTAGACATCGAATATAGAAAAATTTTGAAAATAAATGTAACCTCCTGACTACCCGACCTTCTGACCACATGACTACCATAGTGACTACAAACAAATATGGCTCGACCTCCCAAGTTTGAAGTAAATGGCTTTCCACACTAATTTTCTTATCCTACTATACAACTATTATTTCATCCTGCCAACTCTTTGTTACCCACCTCATCGCTTGAACCCTGCAGATAATCCATGTGCAATGTCTAATTATACAATATGAGAATCATGTTGGCCCAATCACAAGTTTTCCTGCCCATAGTTCTAACTACAACAGAATAAGCCTTATCCAATTCTTTCCATAAATTCAACATTTTTCCCCTTTGCTCGACATTGAACATCCTTTCTTATTTTTCAAGAATGGTTGTGTCATGGCCCTTTGGCTCTGCACCACGCATAGTCTTTAGTCGATATTTCTACGTTTTCCTTGGAGACCAAGTGTGTTGTTGCATTAACTACCTCTAATTAAACCTCTCAATTGTGGGTTGCTCTCAGGAATTCATTTCGCCTGTAGATCTAAATGAACACCTCTCCACTTTGTCAAATTCATACTAAGACATTCCATGACGTTATCCCTTTTGGGTTTGTGTGATAGTTTCATTGAGGCATTACTATATTGTGGCGCTTATTTTCCTTCGGGTAGGGAATTCCTCGCATGGTGGCATAGGCGCTCTTGCAGTTATTATCTGACAGAAGCATGGAGCCACCTTACATCGGGCTTCCATCTCACCTGCCACACACCAACTATTATAGAAGGCTCAACAACTCGACACTTCTCCCTGTGGCAGGAATGGAGGCTCATGCACAATAAAGGTGAAAGCCTGTAGAAGCACTACAACAAGACATAATCAACCCAAGTATATTCATTTTATATTTTGCATATTGTTTCCCTATTAGAATAGTATTTTGTAAACAAATATCTTAATGTAGACATTGGCTATCTCTATCAAACATAGTATCTCTGATATAGATTTGTACATTAATACAAAGAGTCTCAGAACTCAATTGTTCTAACTAATCTTGTTTTGCAATTTGAATAGATCATTGAGATCCTTAACTTCAATTATTGATTTTTTTATGATATCATTAAGAATTTAGGAAAAACTATTATGGGACTCTTTTTCAGTCTAAACTACAGACACTTTGTAATTATTATTATTTACTATGTTAACTTATATAATTTTTCATGGAACCATAGGAAACATGTGCCCGTGCATAATCATAACCACAATCAATATACAAACTAGGAAAATATCAGTTCACAATTGCATCACAGATATATTCAAAACAACACATCTAGCACTTGCTATTTATCCATATCTATTACAATGACAATGCAGCATAACCCATTAATTGGAAATTGTAATCATACAATATTTATCTTTTTTGTCTGCAATAAAACTAAATCTGGCACTCTATCCACATCATCTCTTCCAAATGCCTCTTTTTTATTTTGGATCAAGTTTCTTGTCTCTCCCTTACTACTACATCCTTGTTCTTGCAATTAGTCCATAAATTTTGTTCCCTTTTGCTCCTTGTATTATTTCAAAAAATTATGAGCCTGAATATTTTCCTAACACACCATTTAATTTCATGAACCAACCCCTTTACTTCATGGAGCACTAAGCCTTTAATTCCTATAGTCAAGTTCAGGTTTTTTCTTTGCATAATAAGTTGTATCATCCCTAATAGGAATTCTCCATTCCTAGCTCTACAATCCATGTCGTCCGACTCAATCACCTCTTTGTTTTCTTATTCCAAATATTACAACTATGTACATTTTTTTACAATGTAGCTCATACTAGAACCTTTGGTGAGACTATGACATAGACAATAAAACTTCTAAAAACTAATAACCAGCAAATACCCTTTTGTACTGTCTATTCTCGTTTGCTGATCTAATGGAAAGTGAAGCAAATATAAAATTGCTCTAAGTGTTTACTCATTTATTTTAGCAAATAAGTTATCTATCAAAATAACAATTATAAATATCAATACACAATTAAACCATAAAAACAACAACACAATTGTCATTTTGTAAATACATAGCTAAAAATAGTTCTTGCAAAAAAAACTTGTTTTCCCATTCCATGTAAATAAATACAAATAAAAATGGAATAAGATCACAAAAAAAAATGATACTATCTTAATGTCATGTTTTTTCTTCAATTAAGAACAATTAAAATTACACTTAGAAATTTTGATTCAATACTTTGAAATTAGAAACTAAAATGGAATGGTTTGGTATTAGTTTCAAAATATTTGGCCCTTTTTTTGTTTTGTTTTTTTTTTTTTAAGCAATTAGTTAGATCTAAATTTTCCTTGTATATCTAAACTTGAGCTACAAGTTTATATTCTTCTTCACACATAACATCATAATGTAGCTCTTGTTTTTTATGGACACAAATCATTAAAAAAGATGTTCAGGATTGTATTCAACGGCTTAACGAGAGTTAGTATTAACTTTATCTTTATATTCCTATATAGCTTTTACAATTTCACTATCGATTATACATTTGAAAAACAAAATTGGGATTGTAAACAGTGTGAATAGCTTCCAGAATGTCGAGAACCAAAACTGTTACAAATATATATCTGTAGGTTAAGATAGCATTGGGCATATGCTCCTTTTAAGTCAAAATGATGGTTGTGTAATTGTTTCTAGAGGTGTCCTCCGATTCAATGGGGAAGAGAAGTTATTATATATTTTGATTAACTTAAACTATATAAAAATAAATTTTAAATTTAATAATAAAATAATATCATTTTGGGAAGAAATTTGATAGATACATTATATAGATAAAAATTATTAGATTTAATTTTTTTTGTATTTAGAGAAATTGGTAATTTAGTTAAGTTTGTATCATGTAAATCTATTTCAGTGATTACTACTATAACTTTTTAGATATCTACATATCTCTTTTCAACTTGTACAAGTGAATTGAGGATTTGAACCTTATAACATAAGACTTTTATTTTCACAATCAATTAAATTACTATAAAATTTTTATTTTTAATTTCATTTATTAAAATTAGATTTAATAAATTTAAACCTAATATATTGAAAATGTTTCAATTTCTTTATTAAAAATGGATTTTATAATTTAAAAAAAAATAAATGGTTTTTCGATATGAAGGAATAAATTCTCTTTAACTTAGGAAATTCGTAAACTCTTTAAATATTTTTATTAAAAAAATTAAAATAAAATTTAATAAATTTAACAAGTGAAGTTAAGCTTGGAAAGTCCTACCCTCATGGAACCGCTTGTTTATGCCGAGGGCTTCCCACCGACCTTGGTCTTCTGAGGCCATTTAAAGCTGCGAAGTGTTCACTTTTTAATATTATTGCAAAATACCAACATTTGAAAGCTTCCAAGTGTTCACCCTTTTAAATGTTATTTCAAACTGCCACGTATATTTTGTACTATGCTAACAGGTAGGTGATCAAAGCAACCCAACACGCGGTAGTCAGGCATTTGAATATTTACAAATTCAAAATTAATTAAAATAAAATTTATTAAATTTTTTTTATAATTATAATTTATATGTTTTATCATATATATAAAATGATATAAAATAATATATTGCAAAATACGTTGGAGTATGTTTTAAAACTGATTTTGTTTGGTTAAGACTTTGTTTTCTTCAGACGTAAGGAAGTAGGGTAACAACCCAAGTCCAAGACTCAAGGCATCTCACAGGAGTGAAAGCCTACCTCCTTATGGACTCACAGTGGATTATTCTAGATGATGTGGTTTTCCTTGAATAACAGTGATGAATCACCCTGCATTCTCGATTAGCAACTAAAGATAGTTGTCTTCACTTTTGATTTGACAACTAATTTAACATAAATTTTCAGCGAGTTATTCCAGATGATGTGGTTTTCCTTGAATAAGGGCGATGAATAACTCTGTATTTGTGGTTAGCAACTAAAAATATTCTTGGTTAGCAACTAAAGGTAGTTGTCTTCACTTTTGATTTGACAACCAAGTTAACATAAATTTTCAGCGAGTTATTCCAGATGATATGGTTTTCCTTGAATAAGAACAATAAATCACCCTGTATTCGCGATTAGCAACTAAAGATAATTGCCATCACTGTTAATTTGGCAAGTAAATTAAAATAAATTTCCCTCCATATAAAAAATAAATACATTGAAATAAATACATTGAAATGAATCATAATATAAATCATTTCTATACATCATCCATGGCCTCATTTACACATATTTTGCCATCATTATATTCGACTTGCCTCGTGGTTATAAAAATGTGGAATGCTTTAAAGAGAATTCAATTGGCTAACGTTTAGCGTAGTTTGTCATAAGCACCTTTGGCTAAATTGATGGAAAATTTCGCAAATGATTTTAGCATAGTTATAGTAAAAATATTTTGAAGCTCGATTGTATTGTTTGTGGATATGAAATGATCGAAGAGTATGATAAAAAGGAATTTAATAAATCATTTTATTAAATTTATTGAATAAATTTAGTTTAGTAGGATTCAGTTGTATTTAATAGGTTTAGAGTGAGGTGAAGTTATGGGAAAACTTAAAGTGAGGTGTCATAATTGGCTTGTAGTAAGTGTAGGTTGGATAAGCTTTTGTAGTCGAGGCAAGGAAATATTGTATGATATTATATGCCATAAAATTTTTGGAGGAGACTCAAGTTTGAGAAGAAAAATTTAAGCAAGTTATAGGTCTATGACATTTTCTTTTTTAGAAAGTCATTTAAAATATGGAAAATTAAACCCAAAACATTCCTCAGCGAGACTTTAATTAGGTTTAATGGGAGGAATCCAAAACCCTATTTCTAATGTTATGAAGCAAGGGCTCCAAACAAGCACCAACACACCAAATAATGAGAATAAAGCTCTAAACAAACACTGACACATAATTCCAAACAAGGATAGTAACCCCTATAGATTGAATCAAAACTATTGAAAAATACCAAGAATCACCAGTAGAGTTCAAAAGGGAGTGCTTACACAAAATTACAGTTGAACTAGAGCTAACCACCACCAATTCTCCTTGTTAGGTGAAATACCTTCCCTCTAAGCCATAATCCCACCATTCTCCTACATATACAGTAAATAACCTTCAAATTGCTATCTAAATGTAAATATTAGCATGTATGAGGATGTTGTAAGGATGACAAATATGGCATCCTCCCTCTATAAAGTTATACTATGATTGCTTGGATGTGTTGACATATGTTGATTAATGAGCTTGCTACATGTCACCATGCATAATTAACATTGAATGTGAACCACGGGATAACTTGGAAAGAAATACCCTCATTTCCCCTTAGGCTTCCTTTGTTCAATCTTGAAGCTTTGTAGGTAAGGGTGTTCACTTGACAATTTAGAGTCCTTAGGACTTGGAAAGGGATGATATCCTTAAATCAAAGAGTCTTGTTTTTTATTCTCATGATGAAGTAGGCTAGCTTACTATTGGAAGGGGGATAATGTAGAAACCCTAATTATGGAAATAATCGCTACAAATATTTCATTCGTTAGCCATTTTTTTATAAAGTCTAAGATTGTCAAATTTCCCAAGAAAATATCTAATGGGAAGGATTTGATAGTTAAAATATTAGCTTTATAATTGTGAGAGTATTTTAGTTTCTACCTAATTTTCCCATCAAAGGTATGAGGAAACTACATCCAAAGACTTCTAGGGGTCAAACCATAAGCTTCTAATTTGACTACTAATTGGAAAATTGGTCACAAAATCGATTGGGGAAGAAACAATGGAAAGGGAGAGAAGTGAAATTGATTTGTTGAGCATCCATGAATTAGAGAGAAAGGGGAGCTCTCATGTGGAAATATAGACACCCACGAATGGGTTATGAAAAGTAGAAGGCTCTAGTGTGTGTGGGAAGGAAGAGATCCACAAAGGGATGAAAGAGTTAGCAACCCATGAATTTAGGTGCAAACAAGAGATAATTGCTCTCACCTAAGATGCAAACAAAGTAGTCCTCTTGGTACTTGTTGGGAAATTCAAACAAGAATTAAGAGGGACAACTTCAAGGAACTAATGGAAGCAATGAAGGGGGTTTTTTTATGCTAAATAAGACAGCTAAGAAACTACCCAAAGAGATTTTAAAGCTCTAGGTTTAGAGGGTTATTAAGGGGAAAGTTGTTGAGATTATAATGATGAAGAAGAATGGCCTTCATGACTAAAAATGTTAGCAACTTAATGAGAACTTTACCGAGTTCTCGTTTTTTTGGAGGTCATATAAAATCATGATTTTCATGCCAATTTTGAAAATTAGTGATGCAACATCACCCTTTTTCCATTTTAGGGTTAAAACCCAACATTTTTTAACCTTGGCATCAAAGACCAATTTTGATGATTATGAAATACATGAAAAACCATATTGATATAACACCCTCCTCCCACATCCACCCAAGTAATTGGCCAACCGGGGTAAACATGTGACGAGAGGCTACTATGATGGGATTCAACCTCCTAGATGACCTTAAGGAAGTGGAATCTACGGAAATACACCATGTAGACCTTCCACATCAGTAACAGGAGTCCTAAGAACCATCCCAACCTCTCAAGTAACCAACTCCTGGGTCCCACTAAAGTTTTAGACCATTAAACTCCTGGACACTCCCTTGATATGGGCATGCATGCGCCTAGAGGGCTTTCGACACTCCCACAACATGGTATGCCAATGTCCAGGGACACTTTTGCTCAGTGTTGTGCCAACATCCCCAGGATTTGAACCAATTTTTCAGGCCCAGAGCCTAGGTCACTGCCCAAAATTGAATGACACCTTCAGAATAGAAAGATAGCAAGGGAATGATCATACAAATACAATTACTTGAAAAATCCTTTCACTGGACCCCTACTAACCATGAAAGGAATTTTGTCAAACATATCACAAATAAGTAATCTACAGGAGTAAACAACATATCTAAGCAAAGGAGTCTCATACTTATCTGAGAATTGCTAAGAAACATTGATCTCTTATATCCTTAGTTGCATTATTTTCTATTAGGTCATAGATACATTTTTCATTCATTTACAAATCAAAACATGATAAGATCCATACATAACCACTATTGTAATACATACTTATAATCAGTATAATAACAATAGAAATATCAAGGATACATCATTCATAGAATCCACATATAAACCAATACATTTATACATAAGATATCAAAGAATGAACCTCTTATTAATGAATGCAAAAGCCAACCAGGGATGGGACTACCACATTCCACCCGACCATAGAATGCTTGAGCCAATTCTCTCTTCATCCATTCACCTTCGTGCCATATTCCAAGCATGAATGTGGGACTCAAACCAAAAGAACCTGACTAGGGCATCTCGAGGCTAAACCACCTCACCCTCATCAATAGAAACCAGGCTTTACGGTAATCCATCCCGAATCACTAGGCCAACACAATAAACATGTAATAACAGACTTTACCATGATCTCCACCAAACCACTAGGCCAAACCAAGCATGGATGCCACCATGTTTCTCCACCTACACCATGAGGAATTTTCCTATCTCCTAGTCTCTCAGGCTTTATCGCGATCCACACTGGATCACTAGGCCCTAAAATGAGACCCACTCTCTAGGATTTACTGCATATTCCATCCCAGGACTACTAGGCCTGATGGATAGCACTCACCTCTAGGCTTTACCATATATCCCTCCATTATCCAGTCGAGGATTCCTAGGCCCACCGAGGCACACAATACCTAGCTTTACCGCAACCCACAGTCTGGTTTAGGGGTCACTAGGCCAGTGGCTTTAACGCAATCCATAGTCTGGTTTAGGGATCACTAAGCCATGTGTTCTTTCTTTTGGAGATCCACCTCACTCAGCTTCGTATCTATCTGAAAATCCATCTCAACCAAAGCATGAGAACTCCATCACACCATGAATATCCCAAAATGGCAAGGCTAGGCTCAAAACACTGTCACACTTGGAAAACCCATTCCATAACAACAAAAGAACCACATGCAATACCATGCATGCCAAATCTAGCAAGGAAAACACACATGTAAATCGATACCTACAAATAATCTTGTTGTAGCTGCTTGATCCCACTCTTCCTTGCTTGTTCCTTCCTTCCTCTTTCCCTGTTTTCTTTTCTTGATCCAATGCCAAAGTGCTCCAAGAAAACTCTAATTGTCCAATAGTGAGGAAGAGAGAGAATAGAAGAGAGCTCCACCAAAATCTATCAAAAGCTTACCAACTGATCCTCAAACGCCTTTTTATCAATGGGGCCTCTATTTTATTCATTTTCCTTCTCATATGCAACATGTGACCTTTCACCTTCCTTTTCTCCTAATTTCCATTAATTTCATAAATAAAATCCCAATAAATGTCATTTTTCCTTTCCAAAGCCTTAGCCATCACCTTTGCCAATTTCCTTAGCCATAATAAACCAAATAAACACCCACTAGGATTTTTTTCCCACCATTCAACTTGGAATACATGTCCCATGGCTATGGTATTATATTTTTATATTTACATGGAATTTTAACCAGGGTTGTTACAAAACCCTCCCCCTTGGGGGAACATTTTTCTCGGTGTTCAATGACACCCATAACCAACAAGATTACTTAAAACAAAACATACTGCTCATGGAGCTTTATAACATAGCTCATTGTAGTATTCACAATGACCACTATTGAGGCATGACAATCATATCGTTTACTGGAGCTTTATAACACAGATCATTACGGTATTTACAATAACACACACATATGCACATGTGCTCAACCATCAAATAAAAGGATAAAATGTGTGTATCAATCAACAAGGGAATCCATAGGCTCACATCTCCACCCTCAAAGGAAGTACTAGGATTCACCTCCTTCCATGAAGTTTAGAATCCACTGTCAAAGTCATAGTTGCATCCAATTTCCAGCGTTATAATCCTGTGCCACTTGTCCTCTCATTGAATAATTACTGGCTCATTGTTCTAGGGAAAACTCCCAATGTTCATATGATTCCATATGGAAATGATAATGACCAAAACAAATCCATCCTCGACCTTCCCTTCTCTGCTACACAGTCCCTTGGGCAACCACGTCACCCCTTCCGTGCAGTCACTCACCTTCCAATTTCCTCGGCATCCCCTTTCCTGGGCGATCCATCCCTTGGCAATGCTTCCTCGCATTGAAATTTCAAACAACCAAGGCATATAGCTACCTCAAAACCATCAAACTAGTCATAGCATGGTCATGGAAATCAATGGACGCTATTGGGTACCACTGTCCCACAATGATCCTACTCCTGAAGTGCTTTACCATCATACTGCTACATGTTCCAATTTATTTCACTGCTACTGCTAATTCTTACAGTTGGTTTCAACCACCCAACCGGGCATTTCCATGCTTCATGTACCAAGCACATAACTTCCATTTGATTTAAAATAAATTCACATCAAACCTCATTGGTAGCTCATCAATAAGGTACACTTTCAATCCTGTTTACTTCCTATCACAACAAGTCAAACTAGAATCTTTGACCAAATCATCATGTATAAATATATCACATCAAGTTAGCTCAAAACACAACCATCATAAATTAAAGTCATAGATCACATGTACCCGTCATAAACCAAAATCATAGATCACATGCATAATAAAACTGAAATAAAATACAAATATTTACTTTTAATTAATCTTTATCTTCTACCTTTGTCTTTATTCTATACACACTCCGAATTGGTTGCCACACTCGAAAAAGACCCACTACCTTCTCCTCAACCATGTTCACATACACATAATGTGCATCACACACATACAACCACACACGACATACAACACCATGCGATACATGCACCTACACCTATCGTACAACACATACACCTACACCTAGTGTACAACACAACACAATACATATGCCTACTTCCAGTGTACACCACCATATAATACATACACCTACACCCGATGTACAACACAATACATATATGTACACAAAGTACAACACAACGAATACACATGTCATGGTAGCACGACTACACAATGCACATACATAGTACCGCATGTACACAACACAACATGTATGATATGCACATAATAACACATGTACACCAGTACCACATGTGTAACATGTACAAAGGACCACTTGTACACTGCACCACCTGCACAACATGTGCACAACATCACATGTACATGGCACCACCTGCACAATCTGTACACATCGCCATATGTACACCAAAACCCCTATACAATGTGTACACATCACCACATGCATGGACGACACCACATGTACGACATGCACATAGCACCACCTACACATAGCACCACATGTACAACATGTACACAGCACCACGTGCACACAACACCATATGTACAGTGATGCACACAACAACATATGTACATAGTACCATATGTACAACATGCACACAACACCATATGTACATAACATTGCATATACAACATGTACATAACATCATATATACACAACACTGCATATCCAACATGTACATAACATCATCTATACCCAACACTGCATACGCAATATTCACATAACACTATCTATAACACCCTATAAATAACATTGCATAAATAACATGTACACACACTATATATACATAACACTGCATGTGCAAAACATCACAGATGCAACATGTACAACATATACAACATATGCACAACATTAGTACCACATCCAAAACTACACTGTCTCTACCAAGCAACCTTTCTTCCAGTGTCTTACCCATGCTTTTCCCAACATGCCACAAACCACACTTCTTTCATTTCACTGATTGTTGGGAGAAGGATCCCCCAAGGGCAGTTTTGGGGCTAAAAGCCCATGTTTAAGTCAATTTTTGTAATATAATTGTAAAGACTCCACACTGTGTGGCCACGGAGCGTGAAGGTATTATGTGTCAAAAAGGGTAGTCCACCCTTAGTTTTGTAAAGTAAATTCGGTTGTAAGATACCTACCCATGGTCCGCAGACCATGGGATTGTATAAAAAGAGTTAAGCTCTAAGTAGTTTAAGAAAAGAGAGAAAATGACAGATCATGTAATAGAGTGATAGTTCTAAAGAAGAAGTCTAAGTCTGGGGTCGTAGCGTAGGTAGAGGCTCTGCAACTGAATGTGCATAGGCCTAGGGTAGAAGTCCGCAGCTGAGTGCGCAGACCCTTCCAGCTGTGTGCACAGGGTGGACAGAAGTTGTAACACTTGGAAGATATTAATAAAGGGAGATATTTTGCAACTTCTATGTCTTTCATCTATTGATGTGTTTGGATATTTGATGTATGAATTTCCTTTATTATGCTTATATGATGCGTGAATGAATGCAATTACATTGAATATTTGGATGCATTTATGAATATCTGGTTACGCGGTGTTAATTATAACTGTTTGATAAGATAAGAAAATCACTTAGAATAATCAGAGAATCTGTACGGCACATTGCTCTAGCAACGCGAAAGTACCTAAGCAGCAAATTAGGGTTGCGCGAAAGTTGATTGTACCCTTTCGCAGAGGTATTGAAGACTAGAATAGAAGGCTAGTCTTGCAATCCCTAGAGCGAAGCGACCTATGCAAAGACAGGGATAGACAGAATCAAACAACATCACAATCATCTTAGGGTGCGGAAACTTGGTTCTAGCATCCCCCCCATATTGCTTTGGGAGAGACTTGGTTCGCGCTCCGCAGGCTAATGCCAAAAGGGCCAGTAGTGTAGGGATTTGTTTGGCTAGTTAATGTTGAGCTTGGGTCAGGCCCACTCAAGCCAACAAACGGTT
>APFE031053077.1:0-16462 GCA_000404065.3 Pinus taeda
TTAAGGAAGGAGAATACTCCACAAGCCATATGCTTGTTCATACAAGAATACTTCTCTTCCTCTCTCTCCATGTGGATCTCTAGCCTCTATATAGGCCTCATACATACAATACCATGCATCATTACCATGGTTTCCTCATACCATCAACTAATACCATGGGCCCCTTACATTATTATTAACTACTTGTGGTCCCTTACATGACATGGGTTAACCACCTTATTTATTACTATGGCCCATCCCATTATTACATTATTACCTTGGGTACCTCCCTCGGTACCCCATATTACCCCCCCTAGGTACATAACATTGAGCTTCCAAAAGGATCTCTAGTTCGGGTCAATGATTTGAGGTTTGTGTGGATCCATGAGTCTAATGTATCCTTCTTTAGGAGAGTACAAGCCATTCTTTGCGAATGCATAGATTATCTCATCTGGTTCCTCAGTCAGTCGTATGTGTGCCTGAATGAGGGCTTACATGTAGTGTTGCCATTCAATTCTCTAGGGCTCAGGGATATCCAAGTCGTGAGCCGATTTCCATGCATGATGTAGAAATGTGGTACTTATTCGGTCCCCGATATGCTTTACATAAATGATGCCTCTATCGTTCAAGTACCTTACTAGGTCAGCTTCCAATCTGTGAGTGTTTCGACATCCCACCCATGGATCAATGCCTATGCGAACAACATTCCCTTCATTGATTCTCCATGTGATACCTTGTCGCAATAAGGGTAATGCATTCATCATCACCTTCCAAATGTTGGAGATGTTGCTGTTCGAATGTTGTGTCTGTCTGAACCAATCCATCAAGTTCATGGGCCATATATATTTTTCTTGAGCAACCCTGGTCCAGAGATTGTTGGAGGTGCTGAGTTGCCAGCCTAGTTTAGCTGCCAGTGCTTTGGAGAACAGGTCAAGCCTTCTTATACCCCATCCTCCCCAACGTTTGGGTAATGCAATCCTGTCCCACTTGACCCATGCAAAGATGTTCCCTGGTTGGTTTCCCTTCCATAAGAATTTACAACAAATCCTTTGTAGTTTGCTCAGGATGCCTTTTGGTATCCATGCTAGGGTCGACCAGAACACAGGTGTGGCTTCAATAACAGCCTTAATGAGAACTAATCTGCCAGCCCGGGAGAGATATTTATGATACCAGATCTGTAGGCATTTTTCTACTTTCGTAATAAGCCATGTCCAATCTGCAATCCTGTATCCAATGGGTTTTAGCTTGAATCCCAGATATTTTAACCCATCTTCCAAGTTTAGGGCAGAGAAGGGAAATCATTGGGTAGAAAAAATCGTCTCGTGCTAGGTGCATCCAAATAGGGTAATGGTGGATTTTCCTTCGTTTATAGTCATCCCTGTAGCCTGTTGAAAGAGCTTGAAGATATTATGAAGAACGGTGGAATCTCCTAAACTGCCATTTAAAAAAATCAGGACATCATCGACGAATAAGAGATGAGTCAGGAAAAGGTTATCCGAGATCTTGATTCCAACCAACTGATTTCTATCACGGGCAGCAATGATGGCTCTGCTTAACCCTTCCATGATTAATAGAAATAGTAGAGGGGAGAGAGGGCATCCCTGTTTGAGCCCTCTCTCGGATAGGAAAAAAGGAGTAGCTTCCCCATTTAGTAATACACTGTAGGTAACATCCTTTATACAACTCATGATCCATTTAATGTAAGCGTAAGGGAAACCCAGGTGAGTCAATAATAATCTAATATATAGCCAATTTTCTCTGTCAAAGGCCTTCGAGAGATCTACCTTTAAGATCATGCCCTTCTGTTTCTTCGTCTGTAGAGTGTGGAGGAGTTCCTGAGCAATGGCAATTGCCTCATGTATTTGTCGATGCTATAGAAACGCGAATTGTTTAGGTGATATATGCTTGGATAGAATAAGCTTCAGTCAATTTGCAATAATTTTCGCAATGATTTTATAGAGGCAATTATAGAGAGAGATGGGCCTGAAATCATTGAAGGAGGTGGGGGAATCTAACTTCGGTATGAGGGCAATAAAGATAGATTTAATGGCTGTGGGAATTTTTCCACTTCTTCTACAGTCCTCCATAATCCTAAGTAAGTCATCTCCCAGGATATAAAAGAAAGCAATGTAGAATTCGATAGTCCACCCATCAGGTCCAGGACTCTTGTCTTTCTTGAACCATTTGATGGTTGCTTCAAGTTCCTCCCTCATGACCTCCTTCATCAGGTTCTCTGAGTCCTTCTGTCGTACAAAACTAGGGAAGAGTTCAGCCACCCTCATTGTTTCCAATATGTTAACTTCTCTAGGTGCCTTGTAGATGGATTTGAAGTGTTCATTTGCTAATCTAGCCAAGCCCTACTGCGTTGTTATCACTTGGCCTTGCTCATTTTGTAGTTCCCAGATAGTGTTGATGGCTTTCCTGCCATTTGCATATTTATGATAAAACTTGGTATTGTTATCGCCTTCAGTAAGCCATATTTCCCTGCTTCTCAGGCGCCAACTCTCATCTCTTTCCTCCAGCATCTGGGTATGCTTTGTGACAAGGGAGGTGTAAGCATCTTTGTATGCCTGTGATGTAAAGGTACCGTTTGATGTGCCTTCAAACATAGCGATGGTCCGTTCCGCTTCCTTCAATGTGTTATTATCTTTGATCCGTTTTTGATGTGCCCACTCTCTAGATATCCTCTCGAGGTCTGTCAGCTTCCTGATGAAGCCAACGGTATGATCCTTCAGATCCGATATGGGGTTGGATCTCCAATAGTCCGACACCAATTGTAGGTATGAGGGATCCTTGAGCCAAGAGGCATTGAATTTGAAGGGGCTTTTAATCCTCAGATTGTTATTTGTAAGTTCCAAAAATATGGGCCGATGATCCGATATGCCTCCAGAGCCAACCCATTGCCTAATTCGAGGATGAAGGTTTAGGAAAGCTTCTTTGATGAGAAACCTGTCTAGTCTTCTAGCAAGACTGTGATCGCCACTTCTGTTATTAGTCCAGGTATGCTGGATTCTGACAGGAGGTATATCAACCCATTGATGCTCTTCGAGGAGCGTGTAGATCGTGTCAGATAGACTATCCACCTGGGCCGAGTGACCCCAGGATTCGCAATATCCAAACGAAAAGTTCAAATCTCCACCCAGGATGACATTATCTTCCTGTAAAAGTTCAAAGTCGAGAAGGGTCCTCCAGAAAGTTTCTCTATCCAAACAAGGTCCATATACATTAATGATACGGATAACAGATCCGTTTGAGTGGGTGAATACGTCTATACCCAGGAAACCTCTGTCACCCCAAGCATTCCTAAGCACCATAGACTTATTACAAAAACCAATCGCAATACCGCCCGACCTCCCGGATGCATCCAATGCGAGGAAGGTCCAATTCGACTTCCATGAGTTGAGGGTAGGTATGAGGGATGTCGTCGAGCAGAGGGTTTCTTGTAGGAAAATGATATCTAGTTCAGACGAAGTGATCAGTCTTCTGAGGGCTAGTTTTTTTATGGGGCTAGTGACCCCGCGGCAGTTGAAGGATAAGAATTTCATGGAGGATAGGACAGAGGGTCGTCCCTTTCTCTAAGGGCCCTGTCGATGGTCTGCTGTCGCCCAAGGGAAAATTCTTCATCTGCAGTATGTCTGGATTTGGATAGCTATGAGGGGCGTCCTCTAGATGATTTTAGGGTGGCCGAGAGGCCAATGGGATCCAAGCCTATTGCATCTTTACCCTTGTCTTTATTTCTGGAGCGGAGTGGTACCGGGGGGTGAGGGTGGGAGAGGGGGTAGGACAGTGAGGAGGAGGATGTAGTCAGGGAGGGGATGCAGGGGGATGTACAGGGGGGGGAGGGGGAGGGATTAAGCTCTAGGGTACTCAGAATGGTCGAGGAAACTGTGTGATGAATGGAGGGGGGGGAGGTACCCATGAATGTCAGAGATGCAGAAGCATTTGATAATCCAAATACATAAGGAGAGACAGGGAATAACATACCCGCAGTCGAGGATATCTCCTTTGTTGAGCCGGAGGGAGTTGAATGAGGCGGTGAGGAAGGGATGGAGTTTGCAGGTCGCTTGTCCGGTGCCGCTTTGTCAGAAGATCTCCAAGGTATCTCTGCATTCTCAGGTTCAGAGTCTTCCTTTTGCTGAGGGAGGCTGCCTCCTGTCTGCTCGTTCTCAGTAAGCGGCTCACTGCTCCTATTCTTCTGCAGGAGAGGGCAGTCCTTGTACAGGTGCCCAACTTTGTGGCATCTACGACAGCGATACGGGATTCCCTCGTAGTCGATAATCTGCTTGCGAGATGTGGCCCTCTATTGAATAGTGATATATTCCTGAAGCCCTCCTCTGGTGTCAAGGTTGACAAGGATACAGGCGTAAGCCATCATACCCGTGAGGAGGCAGGACTTGTCATATTCCATGTATGTGCCTAAAGCGTTGCCTATCCTTCTGGAGATGTCTTCTGACCAGTATTGTAATGGGAGTCCCGGAAGCCGAATCCATACCGACCCTATACCAATCTGTTTCGTCTCAAGGTCAAAAAGTGGCATCCAACGTTTCAGAAGCACTAGAGCATGTTCAAAATGCCAATATGAAGATAACACCCAATTTGTGTGATCGACACGAGCGAATCTCAGTGCCAACCATCTCCTCACAAACGTTTGCACGAATGGAATGTCAACCAGATGGTGACCCCAAACCTTCGCTGCCTAGGCCTTCAGGCGGGCAGCCGAGTAGTTCCGACCCCTGATACGGCTGACTAAGACTCTGTCCGCAAATTCCATAGTATCACCCCACTGTATGTCTTCTTCCATTCGTAGGAATATGTCGTCAGCCTTAGATTTGAAACACTTGAATTTCTTCTTGGTCCCTTGAGGGGGTGGCTGATGCGGAACCCGGCTGGGGGGGGCCCAAAGACTCAAGAGGAGGGCAAGGATTAGACGAGGAGGAGGGGATACCTTCAGCTGAATAAGGAGGGTTTCCGGCCAGGGGAGGGACCGCTGAAAAGGAACAAGAGGGGGGAGCAACGGTAATCTGAGGGTTTATAACATCCGTAACCCCGGTCACCGGCGGAGGAATCCAGGAGGGAGGGCCAGGGGTAATAGGCTCTAAACCAGGGTTAGGGTTTAGGCAAGCGAAGGTGAAATCGAGGGATGACGGGGAAGCCGAAGGAGTAGATAATGCAGGACAGGTTGGGGGATCATCTGGCAGGACCACAGGGAAACCCCAGCGGGTCTTCGGAATAGTCGAAAGCATCCAAGTCTCCATGATGACAGCCACACCTTGGAACAGACAAAAACCTTTCGTAACAACAGGTAAAATGGTGGAAATTACCAGCAAGAAACACTAGCCGGTCAACCTAGAGCAGGTGCAAATCGCGATGTTTGTTGACGGTTAACGGAGCAACAAGTCTTCTCCCGATATACACAAGGCAGGTAATCCCTTCCGGTAGAGTAGACCACAACAAAGATGGGTGTTGGGTAGGTGGTCGAAAGCGGCTGAGAGAGGTTCAGTGCCGTCTGTGAAACTCCATAGGCGTGAAAGCCCTAACTGTATCCTCCTTGCGCCATCAGAGCCTTTCCTCCTCCCAGTATCTGTATTCTTTAATTAATATATATTATATATATATATATATATATATATATATATATATATATATATATATATATATATATATTATATATATATATATATGCAAGTTATTTAGGATAGACTTGCAAGTTATTTAGTTGGAGAGAATCTCACATCCAAGTAAACATAAAAATCTCTTAAAAATTAAGAATAAGATATCAACTCTACCTAATAAAAACCAATAATCTAAATAACAAATATATAATCACACGATAAAGATAACTAAGAGTATACACCATTTAACATCTTTGATGAATAGAAATGGCATAGAAACAAAGAACAAGAGTGAGAAAGAACAAGGCAATAATTTCCATATTAATAATTACAAGAAGTGGTAAGGGTAAAGAAAAAGAAATCCTTCAAGGTGTTGGAAGGGGCTCAGATTTTGTCACTTGGAGTTGAGTCCTTCTGGGAGAGTATCAAGAGGATGAAGCAGAGGGCATTGGTGGGTCTTTACCATTTTATGAAGATGAATGGGGAACAAATAAAATCATGGGTGGAATCATGTTGGTTTTGGATCCTTAAATACTGACCAAAGATCAACATAGTTTTTAATGGGTGGATTGTTTCCACTTTCTCAGCTTCAAAGATTCTAAACTTATTTTGGCATCTCCATGGGTTAAGGGTTAGGATTTTTTAATCATGCAAAGATGGCATGCAGGTTTCAATCCATTTAAATATGATACCTCAGAGGAAGTTTGTTTGGGCAAAGTTACCCGACTTTCCTTTGGAATTGTGGAACAAACTCATGACTAAGGAGATTGTGAATTCCATAGGAAAATTTTATTACTAAGACGAAGGTAGTTTTGGCCAATTGGACAAAAGAATGGCTTGGGTCCTACTAGAGGTTGATTATAATGGATGTTTATTGGCTGAATTTGATCTTAGATGGGGCATTTTTGCTTGTAGGTTATGTATCAACTACTGGGGGATTCCATTTAGATGCCTCCAGTGCCATAAGATGGGTTGTTTTCTTGATGCATGTCTAAAGAGGTTCTATTTTGTTCATAGATTGTGCTTCAAGGAGTTTTGTAGGTCTATACCAACTACTCAGAATATGATGCAACCAATTGGATGTTGTTTCCTCGCTCCAACGTTTTAGGTAATCTTTCTTCTCCTTCATAGTTTTTACATGAGATTGGAATTTCAGAATTCCTGGCACACAAAAGGGACAATTTTGAGGGGTAGTTGTTGCTGCCTGTGGGGACTATAGATTTAGATATGGGCTCCCTTTGATATACATCTAGCCATATTGGTTCACATCGCTTGTCTCCTTACTATCATAACTCTATAGCCATTGGGGGAAGTCAGATCCTCAGAGTTCCTCTATCACTCCACTTCCTCTGGGGAAAGGGGATTTAGGTCTTTTGCATGTTACAGACCCTTTGGATACACATCCTAAGTTTATGTCTACATTAAGGGTGATTCCTCCTCGATGTCTCTAGACAGGGAATTGGGGACCTTATCACAAAATGACTCTGCAGATATTGAACCATTGCTGATCAAGACGTCTTTCCTCCAGGTTGTTGAGAGTCTAGAAAATTTTGAGTTGCGAAAGAATGTGGCCTCTAGGAAAAATAAGAGTGCAAAATATAAAAAATATCTCCTTGTGCACCCATCTTGGTTTGCCTATTCAACCTTTTCTAGAAGTTAATATTGTGTCACAGTTACATGTTGATCCCAACTGCATTACTGAACAAATTATGGTCATTGATTTTTCTGGCTCTCGAGTCCTTAAAGGGGATATGCCCGATAATCAGGTGCCCCCATGAATATTTTAACCTTTAATATTAGGGATTTTGGAGCAACCTCTAAATCTAACTCCCTTCAAAGTCTTATCAAGATGCACAAACCCTTCATGACCCTCTTATAGGAGACCATGATCCCATGAGAAAAAGCATGGGAGACATTCCTTAAGATATGTCCCGATTTGTTGTTTGTGCTAAGAACGCAATGGGTCACTTCAATGGCTTGACAACATTGCGGGATCCTAGGGTCACTAAATTAAGCACTTTTCTCTTATGTGTGGGTATCATATTGACCGGTCACATGAAGGGTTCTAATTTTTGGATCCATATTATCAATACATGTGCTCCATATTTTGGTCAGAGGATCATTTGGGAACACATGGGGTCGATGCATGGAATTGGGTTAAACTTTTTGGAAAAGTGAGGGCACATTTTGGTGAAAAAAGGGAGCTCGATTGAAGCATTTTAAGCGTTCGATCGAGACATTTTTAAGTGCTCAATTGAGTTTCTTAAGGGCTTATACATAGCTCAATCAAATGTTTAAACAAACTCTTGATCAAGCTCCAGTGTAACCCGAGTTAACATGGGAGCTGAATTGAGCTATAAGCTCAATCGAGCCTCTATTTGGCACTAAATGTTGTGGCCACGATCTACCAAGCCAATTTTGTAAACTACGAGGAAAAAGACAACTCGACTGAGGCATTTAACTTCTTGAACGAGGGTTTTAGAGCTTGACTGAGTGTTTGGGAGATGGAGTAGTGACTCCACCAACGTCCCAAAGATCAAACCAACCATTGTATGTATGCTAAGGTAGATTTTCTATCATTTTTCTCTATTTGAATTATTTTTTCTTGTAAAAAAAAATTAATTTGAAATGAAAACACACTATTAGAAAACCATGAAAACCACAAAAAAAACCATGGAAACAACCAAGAAAACCCTTGAAAACCAAAAAAACAACCTAAAAGCCCACAAAATGCCATCAAGAAAACCTTTGAAAACCCCAAAAAAACCTAGAAAACCACATAAAACCACCAAGAAAACCCTTGAAAACCACCCAACAATATGTCAGGACAGGAGGTAACTCCCCAAATCAATTGTGTTTATTCATTAATATTACTCCTCGTTATATACATGAGATTGCGACCCTGGGGTTTCACCTACTAGTGACTCTTCATTTTCCATTATTTACTATTTACATTATTTACAAGTGTTCAACCAATGCCCATGATTAAGTGTCAACATTCGCCCCGTTAATCTGAAGGGATGTTGGTGAGTCCAAGCATGGTTTTGAATCTTTCAATCTTTTCTCTTCTAAGTGCTTTGATGAAGATGTTTGCAATCTACTCATAAGTGGAACAATGGCATATATGGATTGTCTTGGCCTCAACATAATGTCAAATCAGATCGTATTTTGTATTGATGTGCTTCATTCGATCAAGGAACTTTAGGTTCTTGGCCAAATTTATTGTAGGGGTATTGTCAATCATGAGTGGAGTTGAATGTACTTGTTTTACTTGCAAATCTTCCAGAATTTTCCTGAGCCACACAATTTCTTTTGTTGCCTCAATTGTTGCCACATATTCTGTCTCTGTTGTGGAATCTGCTGGAACTGATTGTTTGCGTGATCTCCATGAGACATTTCCTGATCCAAGACTCATAGCATAACTATAAGTAGATACCCTAATTTCTTTGTCCCCATCGAAGTCTGAATCAGAGTATCCAATCAAGCTGAAGTCGCCCACCTATGTATACTTGAGTCCAAAGTCTTGAATTCCCTCCAAGTACTTTAGAACCCTTGTTGTAGTAGACCAATGTCCCTCACATAGCTTTTGCATAAACCCAGAGAGGATTCCAATAGCAAATGAAATTCCTGGTCTGGTAGTAGTCAAGTAGTTGAGACTTCCTACAAGCTGTCTATACTTTGTTGCATCCTCAAATTCTTTTCCTTCAATGGACGTGAGCTTTAGGTTTTGTTCCATTGGAGTAGTCAGAGGATTGCACTCAGCCATGCCAAACCTATTCAACAAATCTCCAATGTACTTGTTTTGAGAGAGGAATATAGACTTCGGATGTTGAGTTACTTCAATACCAAGATAGTAGTGAACATTGGCCAAGTCAGTCATCTTAAAACCTTTCCTCAGAGGATTGCACTCAACCATGCCAAACCTGTTTGACATATCTCCAATATACTTCTTTTGAGAGAGGAATATAGAATTCAGATGTGGAGTTACTTCAATACCAAGATAGTAGTGAACATATCCCAAGTCAGCCATTTCAAAACCCTTCCTCAATTCCTTCTTTATGGATGCAATGTAGCTGTCCTTGTTCCCTGTCATCAAAATATCATCTACATATACCACAATATATACAATTTTTTTGCCAACTTTCTTGACAAAGAAAGTTGAATCATCAAGATCATAATGTTTGAAATTGAGTTTCAGAAGATGCTCAGTTAACTTTTCATACCAAGCTTGTGGTGCTTTCTTGAGGCCATACAAGGATTTCACAAGTTTTCATACTTTTTGTTCATGTCCCTTCATAGCAAATCCTTCAGGCTGGGACATAAAAACATTCTCTTTCAGATCTCCATTCAAGAAAGAAGTTTTTACATCCATTTGATGGACTTTCCAACTATTTTAAGTTTCTAAGGCAAAGAGTGTCTGGATGGTAGCCTATTTTTCTGTGGGAGAAAAATTCTCCTCATAATCGACCCATTCCTTCTATGCAAAACCTTTTGCCACAAACCTATTTTTGTGCTTGTCAAGTGAGCCACCAACTTTATACTTGTTCTTGTAGACCCACTTGCAGCCAATTGGTTTTATTCCCAATGGAGGATCAACCAGCTTCCAAGTGCCATTCTTTATCAAGGAATCATACTCCTTTTGCATCACTTCTTTCCATTCATCATGAGAAGCGACTTCTTTGAAGGAAGTTGGTTCAAAATATGTAGACACATCTAGTTCACAATCATAAGAAACATCCATATCAACAAGTGAATCATAATCATCTACATCACCTCCATTTTGCTTGGTTGAATTTCTTGTTCCTGTCTTTCCAACCTCATCAGGATGAACGGTTTCAAGTGTCTTTGTCAACCACTTTGGGGGACCTTTCTGAGATGGTCCAAGCTGCTTAGTTGATTGAGTTGGGATTGAATCAAGATTGAGTCTCCCAATTTTTTCAATCGCATCACTCAAAGTATTATCAATGGTTGGAGTTTCATGTGGGGGAGAGAATTCTTCAGAAGAAGATTCCACAAATTGATCCAGTATAGGAATCCTCCCTTCAAGCTGTGGAATTTGATTATCAAATTCTTGAAATGATTTTGCATTTTCAAATCTATCCAAGCGATCAAGTTTTCGCTCAACAACATTATCAGCTTTGGAAGATTAAAGAAAGATTACATCTCTAGATACAACAAAATATTTATTAACTTCATCATAGAGACGATATGCTTTGGAGGTATTTGAATACGCCAAGAAGATACACTTATGGCTCCTTGCACCAAGTTTGTTTCTATGTACTTTTGGTATCAAGGCATAATAGGCAGAACCAAAGACCCTGAGATGCTTTACCGAAGGAATGTGGCCATACTAGATTTCATAAGGAGTCTTGTTTCTAATAGCATTAGGTGGACATCTATTCTTTACATATACAACACATAGAACTACATCAACCAAAACATCAATTTTACATTCTTGAAAAACATCATGGAATGTACCATATTTAAGATTGTCCTATTCATTCTTCTAGCTACTCCGTTCTGTTGGGGATTATAAGGCACAATTGTTTGATGTTTGATCCCATGTTGGTGAAGATAGTTTTCAAATTCATTTGAAGTGTATTCTTTTCCATTATCAGTGCGAATAGAGCCAATATGATATTGTGCATCATTTTCAATCCATGTATGAAAGTTCATGAATGTTTGAAAAGCATCAGATTTGTTCTTCAATAAATAAACCAAACACATTCTGGTGTAGTCATCAATAAATGTCATCATATATTTATTTCCATTTGTAGAAGGAACGTGCATTAGACCACATTAATATGAATGAATGAGTTCAAGTTTTCTATGTTCTCTGGAATGTGAATCATGAAAAGACTGTTTTTTATGCTTTCCTAGAATGCAAGCATCACATTTCTTAAGTTTCCTGGGAATTGTAGGAAAAACAGTAACACCATTTTTCTTCAACAAGAAAAGGTTGTCATAGTTCAAGTGTCAAAATCTAGCATGCCATAATAGACTTGATGGAAATATACCTTCATCATAATGATAACTATATGAGAAATTTTTTGCACGAGCAGAGGTGCCTTGCAACTTGAGAAGTATTTCTTCTTTTATCCCTGTCATGACAAGTGAGTGATCTGATGTTTTTCTCACCTAAACCTTGCAATCAAACATATGGACGGAGTGTCCTTGCTGGTGGATGTGGACCAAGGACAACAAGTTTCTCCTCAATTGTTGGAGATATAAAAATTCATGCAGAAGAAAGTCTGGAAGACCAGGAAATTTGAGCTTGATTGTGCTAAGCCCAGATGGCTTGAGTTTTGATTTGTCTGCAAAGTATACTGCTCCATCAACACTGTCAATAAATTCTTCAAAAAAATATTTTCTAAAAGTCATGTCGGAAGTTTCTCTTGAATCAAGCAACCAATCATTTTTCCAAGAAGAAAGTGAAGAATTAAACAAATCTTCATTTACTCCAATATTACAATGTGCCACAACATAGTGAGCGGATTCAGGTGCTTTGCCTTTATCTTTGTCATTGGTTTTACCTTTGGGTTGATTTCTTTCTTGCTCAATTTTCTCCAAAGGAAACATTCATGTGGAAGATCATGTGATCCATCTCTATTGCAACTTATGCAATGAAGATCAGACTTTTCTCCTTGAGAGTGTATGCCCCCCCTGTCACTGAAAATTTTTCTTCATCTTCCTCTTTGACCACCTCTTCCTCTGGAAGAATCATGAGCATGATTATTTTCTCTATATGCAAGACACACAGCTTCTTCAGAATACTAAGGAGCTATCTTCTTCCCATAAGCTTTCTCTCTCTCAATAAATTTATTTACAATGGATCCAAAGATAATTTCTTTGAGGTTTCCATTTGCTTGCAATGACTCAAGATAATTTGAATAAGTGGGATAAATTTATTTACAATGGATCCAAAGATAATTTCTTTGAGGTTTCCATTTGCTTGCAATGACTCAAGATAATTTGAATAAGTGGGATAAAGTGCCTTAACAAAAGCTATCAAAGGAATGTCTAGTTCAACATTAGTGACTTTGATATCATGCGTAATAGATTTTACTTCTGATGCAAGAGAAAGAGGATCATCATTTTGTAATTCAAGGCTGAACAATTTAATCATCAGTTGGACAACTTCAAGCGTAGAGTGTGAGTCATAGAGTTGCTTCAATTTTTGTAAGGCTTCAAAAGAATTCGAAAATGGTGAAATATGGAAACTCACCTCTTCATTTACAGATGCTACAACCAAGGCATATGACTTGCTATTCTTGTTTTCCCAAATGGCGAATTCCTTATCTGAGGTAGGCTTTGTTGGTTCGTTATCTCCTTCTCCTACACAAACTCCTTTCCAAAACTCATTAAAAATGAGAGTGTGTTTGATCTTCTGAGACCACTCAAGATAATTCTCCTTCCCGTTGAAAACCACTCCCATAATAGATATCAATGAATGCATTTTAAAATATGTGTACTAAAAAAAACACTTCTACTGCCAATAGATTATAAGAAATTGCACCTCTGGTAGTACTGTGAAAAATTTCATTTCCATTCTGCTGTTTTTTTTTTTTTTGGATAGAGTTATTATGTGGGGGAGGGTTATATGGAGAAGGGAATATATGTGGGGGAGGGAGTATTTGGGGGATTCAACATATGGTGTGAGAAGAAGCTGTGTAACACACAACACACAACCGAATTTGGACAACCACGTTTGAAAGTTGCGTTTATTGAAGCAACGTTTTATATGGAGGCCAACAAAATGGAGAGGGGACCGCAGTGACCATAAAAGCAACGCAATGGGAGGGGACCAGATGAGAGAGGAGTTATGTTATTTAATAGTTGTTCAATGTATCCAACATCAATTAGACTAATTATATTCAATGTATTACCACGGGAGGAGGAGGGTCGAGCCAACATATGTCAGATTGAATGTGCAGGAGGGAAGTTTGACTGTTCAATGGAGGGCCGAGACAATGCGCAGAGAGAGGGCCGACTGTATGGGAGGGGCGTATGTAGCTTTTGGAAGCCGCATTTTGGGAGCAACGTTTTGGGCGTCGTCAATGTAAAACGCAACGTGGAGGGAGGTAAGGATCGAGCTGGCCAAACCAAACTAAGGAGGAGGCATTAACCAGTGAAGAGGTATGATACCTTCATGCTCCTCATCTAGTTCATACACTGTGTGGTTCACTCCCAAGCTACAGAACAACAACAAGAAATTATGCTAAAGACCATGACAACATTCTTAGATGCCACTGTGATAGAGTTGAGGGGACCAGAGAATGTGAGGAGGAAAATACTGCAAAATAATAATACTGCAATAGCCAACGTAACATATGCCACCAAACCCCCGGATGCGGGTGCCACAGGACAACGGGAGGATGAGCCACTTGGCTCCCACGTGATCGCACATGCCTCTCCCCATGCAGCTTAATTACCCAGGCTCATCCGCCGTCAACTCGATTTTAAGGCAGGGTGGTAGCTCAGGACAGTTAATGCGGCCATGGATGACAGTTTGGCAAGGGCCGAAGGATGTTTCGAGAAAGGTCATGGCAATTTATATCCGGTCGAGGTCGACTTCTTGCCAATGCTCTGCGATTTACACAGTCAGTCTGGGGTCTGGCTTCTGTATGCTCTGCAGTGGGGGCAGGCCTGGAGCTAGCTGGGAAAAGCGCCATCTCAGGTCACCCTCAACCTGGGCATTTGCACAGAGCGCAGAGGCTCAATTGCTGAATTTCGGAGGGAGAATTTGGAGGAAGGAAGGTGGTGGACTGAGTTTGGAGGGAGGAAGGTGGCGGCTGTTGAAAATCTCTGGTGGTGGGCGAACGAACTCACCATGGCTCGGCTTCGCCACAGACAACCATGCCGAAGAGGAAGGGGCTCAAGCAGAGGTCGAGGACGAGGGCAGGCTGACCGGGAGCATCACCATTGCTGCTGCCAATTCTGCCACCGTCGCGCCAGGGTTGCACCTCTTCAAGCCGAGCAAGTTGTGGAGGTCAGTGGGGCGAACACGGAGGGGCCAGCCCTACCAGCTTTTGGGGCTGTGGTCTTCACCCTGGGGAAGACGGGAGACTCTCATGGGGTCAGCGCGCACATCTCAGTGCTCTTCACAAGAACACCTGAAGCAGAAGGTGAGGGTTCTCCATCAGCAGGGGAAGTTCCTCCTCCAGATATCCCAGGTCAAGAACTGCCCCTGCCTCCTCCTTCAATCGAGGCCATGTCCTCTGGGAAAGCTGTCATGGAAGACCCTTCCTCATCCCAAGCAGCGAGGGCCAGCGATGCCGCCAAGTGGGCTGCTATGTGGAAGGGCATTCCTGAAGGGCTCGGTTGGTGTGAAATCGTGGAGGAGAAGCCACCCGAGGAGGTCTCACCAGCTCCAGCACGCCCCTGACTCGGCGTCCCTCTCGTTTCTCAGGTCCAGCTTCTGTTTTATCTTGTTTTTTCATACCACGGGTATCATCCCGCCCTAGTTTTATGCAATCTCGGGTCACAGTCCATTTTGTAAAGTCTGTAGCGCTAGTTAAAGTCTGCGTGTCGGTTCATGGCTATGTCGGTTCTTGGCTATGTTGGTTCTTGGCTATGTCAGTAGGGACAGAGAAGACAGCCCCTGCGTGGGCTGGTTTAGTTTTGAGTCTCTGGTCTGTAATTTTGTCTTTCTCGGTTCATTCTAATGAACCTGTAGGTTGTCCAGATGTTTTAAGGTTGCATGAATCCCCTGCGTGGGAGTTTCTGAACAGTTTGGCCAAAACCATGGCTTCTCAGTCAGCCATGGAATCCATGTTATTTCCAGCTACACTGCTTGTAATTTCCTCTCTGTACATATAATAGAATCTTAGACTTTTACCGAGAAAAAAAAAAAAAACATATGCCACCAAACTTGCTCAGAAAAAATCGACATACCATAAAATCGATCCTCCAAAAACCTCCAAAAAAACAGGTTTCGATCCTCTAGGCAGCATAAAATCAATCCTCCAGCAAACTTCAATAATAAAAGCTTCAATCCTCCAGGCAACATAAAATCAATCCTCCTGCAACCTTTAGTGGCACAGGTAGATTAGTGCTTAACTCAAAGAATGGACAATGACAGAGGTGTAAGTTCTGCAAAATGGGCAGAACATAGGTAGGAGGGAGTTACAAGGGCAGAGAGGGAAGCAAAAAATGGCGCTAGCTCTGATGCCATTTCAGGCTAGGAGGTAACTCCTCAAATAAGTTTTGTTTATTCGTTAAGATTACTCCTCATTATATACATGAGGGAGTGACTCTTAGGTTTCACCTCCCCATGACTCTTCATTTTCCATTATTTAATATTTACATTATTTACAAGTGTTCACCCAATCCCCATGATTATGTGTTAGTAAAATAGATACAGTAAAATAGATAATTTAAGTTTTTTTTTTTCCCTTTTCGTTTTCATTGAATAAATTTTCAATAATTGGAATGGTAGCATGTTTATTATCATTTTTTATTTTTATTTTTATTTTTATATTTATTTTTATTTTATTTTATTTATTTTGTTTTATTTTATTTTATTTTTATTTTTTATTTATTTATTTTTTTTTTTATTTTTTATTTTTTCTTTTCTGATTTTTAATGGTAAAAAATTTATTTACTGATTATTTTATGTTTTGAACTTTTTTCTTAGGAATTTGGTGAAATAAATTTTCAAAATATTTTGATTTTTTGTTATTTAAAATACATTTTAAATTTATAACAAATTTGACAAAATAATATGCCAAAAAACTCCAAACATAAAACAACCTAAACTAGAACTAATAAATAAACAAATTATGAGCTTAATATTGAGATAATGAATATAGTTGCTCAAAGTGAACCTCTATTTATCAAATAAGAAAATTTATTTCATTTTTTATTTTAAA
>APFE031053077.1:18114-28806 GCA_000404065.3 Pinus taeda
ACCCTAACTAACGCATATAGATATATATTTAAGTTTCAAGAATTCATTATTGATAGATATATTAAATTTATGATGAAAAGTGTATTTAAAGTGAATAAAAGTATTTTGACTCTTTTCTAATTTGTACCATCTTGTTTCATTATGTAGTGTGTTGTACAAACACTATATTCATGTGTGCTTGCATCTAGTACATGTCATGTGTCAGTCAAACATTATAGGAACTTAAAGTACATTGGAATAATTGGTTGGCATGAAATTTTATTAGTTTTGCAAATAAGTTTATTTAAATTTTGTACATATATATTTATATACTTATGGCTTCTAAATAAAATGCATTATTTAGAAATGGAAAAAAGTTGGAAGGTAGATTTGATCACTTCTTTCAATTGTGTTTACATGGGACTCAATACTTTGTTTGATAAATTATAAAAAAATGAACTCTCAAGTTTAGGACTTAAGGCTAGACTATTCTACTTGAGTTTAGAAATGGTTTTCTTGTCAACCTTCTTTCTAAGTCAACATTTTATTCTTGGATTAGTTTATATGTATCATATGTAATACTTTTGTATTATATGTAATTGTTTAGTCAATAATTGTTTTGTATTATTTTATATGTATTTTATATGTATTATATGTAATATACAGATCCATCTCCTATATGCCCACCAACCGCAAACCATTGAAGTGTGGGGGGATTTGCTATACATGGTTGAGCTCGTGATAGATCACATAGCCCAATTAGAATGTGTGTTCCACTCATAGATATTGGTTCTTACTATAGCCATAGTGTTAGAGGTAATGTTTATGTCTCTATTAATGGAAAATTACAGATAGTGGACCATATTCACCTGTTACAAGTGAATTTTTAAATCCTCTTTAAACTTTATTTGTTTATGTCTTGAAATTGTCTTTAATTTTTAAATCGCCTTCAACTGATGTGTTTGAATTTAATTTATATCTTATTATACTTCTAGTTTGTTAAATATATATGTTAAATTATGTTTATGATTTGCAGACCCTCAATAGGGTGAAGTTGAGGATCACAGTGCAACATTGATCCCTCTGTAGGATGATGCTACAACTAGTATCACACTAGAGGATGTTACAACCTAGTATACATGGATCACACGAGAGTTGGGTAAAATCTTTGCTAGTTCACCTACTAGGCATAGTTTGTCTTTGACATTGGATAACACCAATAGGTTGATTGAGACATTTTCTTGCACTATCTAGTTTATTTCACCTACTTATTTAATTACTGAACAAGTTATTTAACCATATAAATACTGAAATAAACACAAATGCAGTCTCAACCACCTACAGATCATCAACTGAAAGAAATAGACAAACACATAAGGGACACCGTTAAATTGGACAATTGTCCCCAGAAAAACCCAACTTGGGAAAACCAGTGCAACTTTTCTGAGGGTTTTATATTAAGCAGCTTTTCTTGAGTACAACTGGGTGCCAAATTGGCTCACCCAAAAGAGAAATCAATCTAGCAGTAATACCTCTCTTCGGAAGCAGATATTCGGCAAGTCTTCTCCACGAAAGTCTCTCTATTGCCTCTCCGAGCTCTGCATCAGCCCTCCTAGCCTCTGCTTTAGCCTAGAACTCTCCGCATTAGCCTACAGATGCTCTGCACTGGCTCTCTGACCCTCTGCATCACCCACGCAGGCCCTCTGGCCCTCTCCGCAGTCACTCTAGCTCTGTGTGTGGCTCCTCCTGGTTTTGCATCTGCCTCTTTGACTCTGAATTGGTCTCCTGACGCTATCAATGCCTCTTTGTTATGCACTCACTACCCCTCAGTACAAATCTGATTACTGGTTCGATTTCTCTCACAAACCCCGCTCCAGAAAATCGAACTGACTTATCAACTTAGTGTCTCTCCAACTAACCCTCAAACCTCCTCTTATAATTTTTTTGTTGAGTCTTCAACGATCGACATTAAATCTCAAATCAATGGCTAAGATTAAATTTGGCTTGATCCAAGTCATTTAGAACCTTCTCACCTAATTTTATATTAATACCCATTAATATTTTTATTTTCCTGAGTTTAGACTTAGGAACCCATTAAAAATACTAATTATTTTAATATCTCTCTAATTGGGCAGAATTTACCCAAACCATTTCTGGGTCTTGGAGATATCATGAGCTTTAGCCTCTCCAACAATTTTCATGGCTATATCACATACGTGCTATCCCAAATCAACACTCCCTCTTACCGAGGAATGTGCTCTAGTAATGCTCCACCACTAAACATCACCCTGATCATCCGACACTAGTACTTGTTTAGATGCTTGGCCTGCTGCCCAACATCCTCTACACTGCTTCTTCTTGTATTGCTGCCCATGGATTTGCCACTGCCATTGCTACATCTGTACTGTAGCTCCCTCTACATTCGTGTTGCTGCTGGTCCTTTCTCCCAAAATTGCATCTGTACTACAACCCTCTCTCATCATGTTGCATCATGCAGCCCATAGCACTACCACTACTACTGCTGCACTGCAACTCAGTTACTGAGATGATGGTAACTTATCTACCCAATTACTAACATCCTTGTCAGGCTAGAAGCCCTTCTGATGTTGAAGCTCTCTCTACTACTATCCTGTGCTCCCTATGTTGCCTATTCACTGCTGCAACAACTTTGTGCCTCTCACACTACTGCAAACACCTCTATGCCTTCCTGCACTACTACAACCTTCTCTGTGCCTCTCACACTACTGCAACCCTCAATGCACTGCTAGGGACTACTGCACTCTACCATTGTTCTGTCGCTCCATTCGCATCTTGCTTCTACCGACATTCGTCATCTTGCTACTCTTTCCTAGGGCTCCTCTAGCCAGATATGATCCAAGAGTTTGGGTACCTCAAGGATCCTGCCCCACATCTCCTGTAGTCCTCCTAACTACAACTCGATGTCACCCCACCTCTTCTCTAGAGGTAAATGAGCACTCATGGCACAATCGTCATCATCCTCCACTTCCTTCTCTGCCTTAACCAGTGCTTCCTTGGAGTCAGAAGCCTCTCCCTTATTATTCTTCCTGGGACACTGGGTTGCATAATGGCCCAACTCCCCACATTGGAAGCATTTTAACTTGGAGATGTCCTTCTTCTTCCTCTTCCCTTGATGTCCTGCAAATGCCAGAGCAACATCCTCTTCATCCTCTTTCTTGATTTGACCTCCTTTGCTGCTACTTCCTGCCTTGGTCAACCATCTGATCTCTTCTTGGTGAAGAGTTGCCCACAATTCTTCCCAGTCTGGAAGATTCAATCTGCCCAAAATTCTTTGGATGAATGTCTCCCACTCCTCGGAGACTGCATTCAGGGCAGTTCTCACCATTAACTCCTGATCCGGTGTGGCCCCCATGGAAGTAAGTTGGTCCCGAATCTCCTGTAACCTATTGAGGAAGCGATCTATTTGCTTCCTCTTCCACATCTGATGCAACCACAGTTGATTCTCCAGTAGCATCTTCCTCTGCATGGAAGTGCCCTGATATAATGTCATCAAGGTGTCCCACATCTCCTTTGCCGTATTCTTCTTGACAATATGCTGAACTACATGATCCTTGACCCCATCAAGGATTATGAACTTTGCCTTGGCCATTGCATCCTCATACTTTTTGTTATCAGTTGGGTCAACTAGGATAGCGATGGCTCTCAAGGTGAAGGCCTTGATGCGATGTCTATCCAGAACAGACAGGATCTTGGCCTTCCAGATGACAAAGTTGGACGCCCCATCTAGCTTGTCCTGATCCCTCAGTCCGTTCATTGCCATCTTTGTTGTTCTCTTCGACTTCCTCTAAGTCTCTACTTCCATATTGGAAGTTCTATTCTAGACTCCCTCTGAGTCTCGATTTCCCCCTTCGAAATCCTTCTACCAACGGTCGAATCGCACCTCTTCGATCCCCTTTGCTCCTATAACACATTCTGGATTTCTTGGCTAGAAATCCGCTTAGGTAATGACTTCCTCTACCTTGGTTCTCTCCCGTTAGGTATTGTTCTACTTCGACAGTAATAGTACCCCACCAGCTAAATAAGCTGAGCCTCTTGGCTTTGCGTAATCTCGACAACGGCTGAATCGCTCCTCTCACCAACTGTATCACTCCTACTTGGCTGAGCAGGATGAGGTGGCTCTCCGCGAGCCTCTTCTGCCTCTCATTGTGTCTGCATTGACCCTTTCTCTGGCCCAAAATGATGATGAAGGCACTTTGTGCCACTCCTTCTATGTTGCTTTCTGCTTAGGAACAACTTTTGTCTCTCGGGACAGTTGTTTCTGCTGCAAATTCTCTAATTTAGTTATTTCCTTCAGCTTTCCTGTGATCTGCAACGCTCTGATAACCAACCACTCCCATGAGATATCATGTTTAAATTTCTAACCCATGAGATAACCAACCACCATGTTGAAATTTCTATGGTATGAGATAATCAACACCCATGAGATAACCAACCATTCCAGGTGCCCAACCCCTGAGTTAACTTCCTTTTTCATTGTCCTGGCCTCTCATTCACTCCCATGACAAGGAAAGACAGTGGATGAGAACCTCCATTCGCTCTCATGAGCCTGCATCCAACAATTGTAGACTTTTTCACTTAGTTATGTGATAGCAACCATGAGATCTAAGCCACTTTTTTAGGGCTAGTCACCAGTCCATTGCCCAAAACCTTATGAGACTTTATAGAATGATGTATCACACACATAAAAATATTTTAGCACAAAACTTAGACAAGGACTTGACCTAACTTCGTATAACCATGAAAGTCATTATGGAAAACACATTGAGAACATGAGATCTACAGGTCATGAATGCATATCTGAACATAGAGATATGAAACTTATCTGAGGTTTACCAAGAATGACTAGTTCCCTCTCACAATAGCTGCAATAAAATATATGAGGTCATGCATCCAATAACCTTTAATTTATCAATCAAGCATGATTAGAGCCATAACTTCGATCTGTCATAAAACCATGTTCATAACCATATAAATAACAATGATAAAACAACCATTGATGCAACATAATAATAAGTACATTTACTCATGGAATACAAGAGGAAATTAGCTTTTATTGACATTTGCAAAAGCCTTCCAAGTTAGGGACTTCCACGTACCACTCGACCATAGATTGGGTTGAACCAAATCTTTCTTTCAACCAATCACCCCTGTGCAAATTCCAAGCATGAATGTAGGATCTCATAGGATAAACCAATCCATAAAAAACCAAGTGCTTCCAAAGGTTAAACCACCTCCACTCTCACACTACTGTGATGTCACCTAAACTAGTCCCAAGGTCACAAAACCAAACCGAGCTTGGATGCCTCAGTTTTCCTTCACCATCCCTTGAGGAATTTTCATGTCTCCACCCACTTGTTGAGGACTTCTCAGAGAAAACCATCTCCACCCCCTACCCTTTTGGATTTTCCTGAGAGAACCTCACCCCGATCCAAAACCTTCCGGTAATCCAAAGCTTAACCAAAAGTGAAACCCATCACACCATGACCATCTGAAAATGGCAAGGCAAGATTGAAGCCACTGTCAAAATCAGGCCAAATCCATGCCAATGAGAGCAATTGAACCAAATACACACATACATATACCATGCATTCCAATGAGAGCAATTGAACCAAATACACACATACATATACCATGCATGCCAAAACTAGATAGGAATCATACGTGGAACCTGTTACCTGTAAGTATTCCCATTGAAGAGGCTTGATCTAACTTTCCTTTCTTGATATTTTATTTCCTTGTCCTTCCTTTTATTGTTTACTTTCCTTCTCTTAGTGATATTCTCCTCTCTGAAACCAATTCCAAAACTCAACTGAAAAAAGTTCGACTAACAAAAGTTGTGAACTGATCCTTGAAAGCCTTTTTATTAATTAGGCCTCTAATTTCTTCATTTTCCATTTATTTTTCTTCAATTTCCTCCTCACATGCAACCTGTGACCTTTCACCTTCCTTTTCTTCCATTTTCCTTCAGTTTCATAAAATAAATGTCAATAATGTCTTTTTCCTTTCCAAAACCTTTGCCATTGCCTTTGTCAATTTTTTTAGCCATAATAAACAACACTTGATGCCCACCAGGATACTTTGCCCAACATTCAACTTGGAATATGTGTCCCATGAAATTGGTCTTATTTTTCCTTTATTAACTTTATTATATGAACTTTTAACTCGAGGCTATTACATGGTTCAATAGAGTAGGATGTCACTTGCCAATGTTTTCACCTTTGACCCTAAAACTAATACCTGAAAACTACATTATGTGTAATTTTAGTCACTTTTTACTAAATTCCAATTTGATGCTCGAAGAGAAAGTTATGACAATTTTCTTCGAGACACCTATTTGAAACTGGATTATGGATCATTTATATGAAGATAAAAAATAGGCCCAAAAATGAAAGTGCTTAGAAACTCCCAAAGTTGGCATCAAGTCATAGTGTTCATCGTCTTGATTTCGAAAACGCTTAAATTGCCTCAATCCTACGTCATATGAATAAGTTATGATACTATGAAGTTTTTTACGAACAAACAAAATGTCAACAATAGGGTTGACTGGGATGTTGACTCGGTAGTCCATACAAATGATTGTGTAGGGTACGGTGTCAAATAGCCCAATCCCATGCTAACATGTGGCATCATTATACATGGTACAAGTGGTGTGCTTTGATTTGTTTGTCCAGGTTTGATGTGGCCCTATCATAGGGTTCCATGTGGCCCTCTATGATTGGCCATCTTTTTTATGTAGGTCTGAAGGCCTCGACGGGGTTTGGCCCCTCGAACTGCCCACTATCAACTTCGCTCTCTACCGGTGGACCACACATTGTTTCTTAACATACATAGTTTTTGAGATATATTTAAATTCAATATGTTTTGGCATTGGGAGGAAGGGTCGGATGGCTAGCCCTGACCCCTAGGTCATGTTACCGACATATGTCCACAAGTAGGAGCTTAGTAACGAGGGCAAGGTTGTAAGCCCTGGCCCATGGTCACGATCACCATAGGACCATCAACACCACAAAGGGGAGCTGGGCAGAGTCAGAGCTCCAACCCTAAGAATATGGGAGCCCATACAACCACGGTTGGAGAGCTAGGCGAAGGGGCCAAACAGATAAGCCCTGGCCCCCAATTCCCGTGATTTTTATATGACCACCAATGATGGAGCTGAGGGCAGAGCCAACAGGGGCAGGCAGTTGGCCCCAACCACATCGACAACATGTGAACCTATGCCGACATAAAAGGATTCAAAGTCAGTTGGACGATTCAACCCTTGACCTTATGGGCACCATGTGACCCTGATCCAGTGCATAGGGTTATTGGACGAATTAATGAGGGAACAAATTACACTTTTTGTAGCGGGAATCTCGTTATTCCCAAGCAAAATTGTTGCTCGACGAATCGAGAAAAGGGTGAAATTATCACTCAGTTAGTAGGTTTTGCCAATTTGCAGGACAAATAGCAGATCTTGGCTTAGAGAACCATATGTTGCTCAATTTTTAATCTTTTTGAGCTCAAGAAGAGCCTAGATGGGGGTTTTTGAGAGTCCTCGACTAGGTAGCCTCATTTTTCTGATTCGAGCACTTTATGACAGATTTTTTTACAGAATCGAGTCGTTTAGTGCTAGAGGTAGAGTCAAATTTGAAGTATTTTGGAGGCATTTTTTTAGCATGGAGAGAGCCAAGTTAGAGGTTTTTCAACTTTCTAGTTTCATTTGCAACAATTATTACTATTGTAGAGAAACTCTTTTCAGTATTTTCTCATTGTATTAAGGAGAGAAGCCCTTTTTAACTCTTCACTGTGAAGGAGTTGCTTGTTTATGCTTTTGATTCCTGATGGAGTATAAGGACATATTTTGTGAGAGTCATTTTTATGTTGTAATTTTTATTAATTTTTGTAGGGATTCATCTTTTGAGGGAGAATTATTTGTAGGAGAATGTTTCTTTATAGGAGAAACAAGCCACTCCACTATCAACAAATTGTATGTACTCATTTGCTGTTGAAATCAATATATCAGTCTAGTTGTTGGAGTAGGCCTAGAGATGTAGCCCATGAGGGGTGAAATCCATCATCAAATGTTGGTTTCTTAACTTCATTTTTATCATCTTGAGATGCATGTGATTTTTTATCTCTTTTAAGTTCATGTGGAAAATTAACTCACTATCTTGAAGAGGTTGTGAAACTTATTTACCTTTAAAGACCCATTTTGGTAACTTGCAAAGTGTCAAAAGACGATTAGTTTTTGATAAGAGGATTTTTCCTCCATTTTCATATCAGGTGGTATTGGAGCAGGTTCTAACCAAGGTGCAAGTATGGGTAAGAAATTGAAGCGTGAAAGACTCGAAGAGTTGGGGGAGATTAATTTGTCTCTTCAAATGGAGAATGTTGAATTGAGGAGATTGTTTTAAATTGTAGAGGAGGAGAAAAGGAAAATGCGCCTACAGTTGCAACATGTAATGGAGGAAAATACCAGTGAGAGTTCCATCCTGGAAGCAAGAAAGAACCCCTCTAAGATGAAGCCAATTCGCTGGCATGGTTCATACACAGGATATGGACCTTATGTTGAGAATGATGCTTGTGATTTTTGTCAGCATTTGAAAGATTCTCTTTATGTGCCCATTGGTAAAAGTGGATGGCTTGAGTCACCATCCACTTCTTCATCAACATTTGGAATAGAAAAGATGGGTGATAAGTCAAAATAGGTAATTAGCATTTCTAGTTCTGATCCTTCAGCTAATTTTAGTAACACATCTTTTGTAGCTTTTGAAAAGCATACCAAAGGTATTAGTATGAATATTTTAACTCAGATGGGTTTTGATGGAAGAGGCCTCATAATCAATGGCCAAGGGGTCACTAATCCTATCAAGGTGAAGGAATGACCATGATATGAAGGATTAGGTTATGGTCATGGAGAAATTAGAGAGTGCTCTAAAGTTGTTGAGGCAAATAAATCATCAAGTGATTATATGTCACAACATGATGGTAGTGATGATGGAAAATTGTCTCCAAAGAGAGATGAATGTTCCAAGGGACATGCAAAGTCCAGTCCTCATCGTCAAATTCACAACCCAAATGACATGTATAAGTGTCATGGGGATTTTAGAAATGTTGGTGATTTTGATTATTTATGGGAAAAGTTTCCTTGCACATTTTCTAATGCAACTGACCATTGTGTGGCTGATTGTAAGCAACATAAGATGATGCTTAAAAGTATGGATCAAATCCTTGGAATGAAGCTTGAGGAATCTCTTCCTATTATGAATACTTCCTTGGCGATGGGAAAGCAAGAGAATTTTTGTACCCATTGTAGCATGAATGGGCACTAGATTAAAAATTGTTGGAAATTTCATCAGGAATTTCGTCCCAAGAAGGACAAAGAGGTCATGCAATCCCTTACAAGGAAAGCCACAGGTGGCAAAGTGGAAATTGATGGAGTTCTTGAAGCAACCTTCAAAGCAGATTGGGTGTAGAAATAGAAACCATAAGCCTAGGATAGGAAAAGAATGGGTAGATTTATTTATTTATTTTTCAGTTTGCTTTCTTTGTAAAATTGTAATTACTTGTTGTATATTCTCGTTTGGGTACTTTGTAAAGTAAAATAATGTACATCCACTTATCTATAACAAGTAATTTTTTGTTGACATGTTATGTTATTTTGGTTTGATGATGAGTCCAGTTGTTTGGGGACTTTTGGGATGAGCATTTTTATTTCATCCAGTATGTCTATAGTTGTGTCAAGATCTCACTTATACAAGTGTTTTGAAATGAAGCTTGTTTGTGAATCTAATCTTTGATAAATATTGTATAGAAGATGACCATGATTATGTGGACAAAGCTAAGCATGTCATTGAAAAAAATGTAGCCAGTGCATCTAAGAGAACAATTGCAACTTGAGGACAACAAAGAAAAGTATAAATTGGTGCATGGAAAGAATTTATTTTCTTATGATTTCAAGGTGGAAAATAAAGTTTGGGTTAAGCAAAGAGGGACTTCAAGATGAAGTTTTTTACCCAAATAAAGATGGTTTTGGAGAGAATGTTCAGATTGCATCCATCTAAGTTGTTTTTATTGCATGTTTACAAAAATTATGGCTTAATTCCTGACAGGAAGATGAGGACTTCATGCAGAGATTAAGGTGGAGTACCTTGATTGGAGATTTAATGCACCAAATTAAATATAATAAGAAGGATTGAGATCAGGAAAGTTGTTTTTCTTTTTCCTGACTTATTTACTGATTCAAGGTAAAATTTTGGAGGATCAAAAGTTTCTAATGGGGAGGTATGGTCTGGAGATAAAAAGAAGCTTAGAAAAGAAAGTGATTAGAATCTCTTAAAACTGGCATCAATTCAAAGTGTTCATCGTCCTGATTCCAAAGACACTTGAATTGCCTCAATCCAACATTGTATGAAGAAATTATGACATTCTGAAGTTTTTGACCAACAAACAAAAAGTCAACAGGGTTGACTAGCTGTTGACTAGGTAGTCCATACAGCTGACTATGCAGCGTACGATGTCAAATGAGCCAATCCCATGCTGACACGTGGCATCATTGTACAAGGTACACTTTTTTGTTTTGATTGGTTCGTGCAGTTGTGACGTGGCCATATCAGAGGGTTCCACGAGGCCCTCTATGATTGGCCAAAATTTTTATGTAGGTGTTGTTGTACTCAACAACCCCCCATTTGTTAA
>APFE031053077.1:60065-82429 GCA_000404065.3 Pinus taeda
TATTGTTGTAGGAATTCAAGTAATTGCTCCTATAGGATATTCATCCCGTTCCCTCTGTTAGCACGAATGAAAATTACTTAGCTGTCTTTCATTCCTTGCATCCGTTTCATCCTCATTCAAACCTGATATTACTCCTTGTGCAGCTATCCTGCTCTGTAGTCTCTTCTTTGCCAAAGAAAACACATTCTTCAGTCAACATCCTTGACTCCATGCCCAATGTTCTAAACCTTTTGCGCTTTGCATGCCTCTCTGCTTAAGACCATTCTCTCCTCACCAAAAAACAAAACCCTTTGTACTCAATAGCTAGCCTAAGATCATTCCCTAAAACAAAGCTTAATCCCGAAGAGAGAGCCCTCTCTGACTGCTGGTAGGCTAGGACCGGCAGTCCAAAGCTTGGTCTGTGGTTACCTCGGCCGTATCCCTTAAGGAGCAAGGGACAACCTGAGTGTTAACAAAATCAAATAATGAAAATGAAATTCAACTAACCTATGAAATAAAAAACAACTAATGTATACTTAGTTACTCCATCATCCAATTATGAAGTGTTACCTTCTTGAGATGAGGTGTAAGCAACTATTTATACATTAACTTCTAATGTCCTAGAAAATCAAGTAAAGTGTGTAGAAAATAACTCAGTAATTGCATGTATTAAATATTCAACCGTTCAATATTGAAATATGATTAAATCAATTTCTTGAAATTATCTTTAGGAATATCAATTAATGCAATTAAATGAGGATCTTAAAAGAAAATATAAAAGCATGAAAAAGTAAAGCTCAATGATTGCATAAGTTGAACATTCAATCACCCAATTTGAAGTCACCTTCTTGGCCTGATCCTTCATTCAATTATACAATTAATTGATAGTTTGATCTAAGAAAGTAAATAACAGAACATGAAAGGAAACTAAATAATTATGAGCCCTTGCCTCAAACTTAATCCAATTAGAAAATACATAAATCTTCCCTATTGAAATGTTTTTAGAAAAGCAAAGATTACACAGTCATTCTAAAACTAATACTAAGAAAACAAATGAAGTTTAATCTATAAAAGAAATTAAATCTCACAATCATTAAATGGCCATTCTAATGGTATATGAGGATGGCAAGTGAAGAAGCTCCATATGCAAGCAAAATTAAATTTTCAAATCTCCAAGAAGAAGCTCCAAATTCTCTATTAAAAACATGAGCATTTCCCCAACTTTAGACATGCCTTCAAAAGAAAATGCTCTCCTATTTATATAAAAACATAAGAAGCTACCCTATTTAATGAGGATCCACTAATCATATAGTTACAACCAAATAGCTCATAATGAGACACATATCCCTTAGGTGTCTCATAAAGTTCTGATCCAAATAAGAGATGATGAGACACCTCATTGAGTTACAATCCAAATAGGACACATATCCTTCTTTGACCTTTCATCCAAATCTCCTTTTAAGGGAATTCGAATTTGAGCATTGGAGGCCACATAAGGGTGTCTTGGAAGCTTCCAAATAACCTACACATGTCATGAAACTCAAGCCACATATATAGATACATGAAACCATGTTAATTTCCCAGTTTTTAATCATAAATTCACTTTAAACACATAAATAAATAACTTTGGTAAATAAGGATCCTAACCCATATATTTATGAAAATAGTGGCTAATGAAAGGTTATATGGTTATGGAGTTGCGACATGTGAGTGAAATGGTGGCAATAAAGGTGAAAGTGGATGTCATTTTGAAGACATTTTGAAGGCCCAACATACCCCTCAACTAGAACAATTGCATGTCCTCATGCAAATATTGCATTAACTCCTTTGATTTGCTTGCAACGTCTTTGCTTTTGAATGAGCTTGGCTTATATCATATGTCTTTAAACTTTGCATTTGACAATTTTATTTATTTTTTGCAAAGTATTCCTTGTCATACATTGAATTGCAACATGTTTGGTTGGTTCTTGTGTTTCAACCAAATTCTAATTGGTATTGGTTCTTGTGTTTCAATACCTTGTTTCTTTTTGTTACAACAATATTAATTGAACATATTTAAGAATTCATCTTTAAAATCAGCCATATAGTGTGCCCTTAATTTAGACATTATTTGCAAATCATATAACTTTTTGAACCATAATGCAATCATAATTGATTAGGACAAGTATGTTAGGATGAAATGAAAATGTGTGATGGTGTATGATATATGAATATGAAATGATGTCCCTCCCCCCCAACTAAAGATATGACAATGTGAAAGAGGAAGTGAGGAATTTCCCAAAGTTACAATTTTAGTATTTTAAGGAATTGCATGACTAAAAATTAGAAAACCACATACCTTCACTTACCTTCAATGTGCATGAGTGATGGAAATTGAAGAGTGTGGTTGCTTTTTGATCATGGAATGAAATGTAGAATTCATTTGCTTCTTGGTTGCATAAATGGTGGATGAGGTTGTGAAGTGGATTCTTTATTTCTGCAGCTAAATCTGTTGTATCTGTTGCAAAATGTTGAAATGATATAGTCTTCAATTGCTATAAAACCGATGGTACAACTCTAGTCATGCGAATAAATGTGTTGGTGTCGAGCACGAGGAGAGGTCACTGAATTACCGACCATTGATGAATGTCATTAACCAATGCGAGACAAACTCGCCATTAATGTCAACGAGTGCCAAGGTATCTAAGTACATCTTGCGAAGGGTGAATAAATGAGATGATTTCAAGCCACTTGCAAGATCCAACGATCAAGGGACATTGATGTATTCCCATGATTGTTGGTGAGAGAGCCTGTCATTAAGGCATACAAGCCTCAAGGTACTAATGAGGACTCTAGCCTTGGACCTAGATAATGTGTCGATGTCGATAGGCCAAAGATTGTTAGAAGGAAGGCCTTAAGGAATCCTCCATCATCTAACGCGAGCATGAAACAATGATTTTGAAGGACTATGAATGGAAAATTTTGCAGTGGATCAAGGTTTATTTAACGGAAAGGAAAATGACAAGTGAATGGAAAGTAAAAGGACAAATGAACATGTAAGCGAGCTAAATGTCTTTATGAAAATGGTTTATGTATTAGTGAAAGCAAGGCAAGGAAAAAAATGAGCAGTGAAGGAAACTGAGATGAGAATTTTATTGATTGACTAAGTGAAATGCAATGCGACTGCAAAAGAAATGAGATGAAGGTTTTATTGACTGAAGGAGTATGGATGTAATGGGAAAACTAGCATCTAAAAGGCTTGCAACTGATAGATCTGATATGCATTAGCATGTGCTCATGCATTGATGTTTCATCTCTGTTGTTGCTCTGATCATTTTATTGTGAAATAAATGTGGTCTTTGAGAGACACTATTTGCTTATGGTCATCTGTTCTTCCTCCTAGAACTGGAAAAAAACTAGTACTTCTTCTCCAATGGATTGTAAGGTCATCAAAATAGAGAGGTGATCAATCTCTTTGTTAATGACATTTACATAAAAAAAAATAAGAATTGGTACTATTGAACAAGTTCATGAAAGAAAACCAAAAGAGTTCATACCTGTGTTGAAAGTAGTGCCTCAAGTTACCTGTTGTTTCTTTTCAACAATGTTTTTCATTATTTACTGTTTCAAAATCTGATAAAAACTTTCTCATTTTGTAGATCTTTTCGAGACCTTTCCAACGATGCTTGAATCATCGAATTCCGATGTTGTATGAGAAAATTACACTGTTTTGAACTTTTTATGAAATAGTGAAAATTGTCATGTAAAATGTGGCATGGGAACATGATGCTTCAGTGAAAGATGATGTAAGTAGATGAAATGGCATGTTGATCATGAATTTCCAGTTAGAATTCATTGCTTGATAGATAAATCATTGAGTTAAATGCATAGATGCAAAATTGTTTTCCAGTTGCAGAATTGTCGATTAGCTGCAGAATCGCTGTTCAGTTGCAGAATGGAATCAGCTGCAGAGTGTGCACAGTTTCTGAAGCTAAAATCCTGAACAAACAACCCAAGTCAGTATATAACCAAAAATGAATTCAAAGAGCAAGAAACAATTTTGTGGTTTACGAGACCATAATCCAGTGATAATTGCAATGTCATTTTTAGAAAAATTAGAAAATTATTTTTTTTCTTTAAGAGAAAAAGAAGTGTGAAATAGAGCTTCAGTGTAATAATCGATGAGAAATTTTTCCATTTGTTCCAAGATTGGAAAAATTGACTACAATTCACTCAATTTAAACATTCATCTTTGTCAACACTTTGGAATAATTTCTTTACTTGTTCAAGATTCCAAGCAACGCGTCTTTGGAAGGCATAACTTCAGTAAATGCTGAACAACTATTTTAGTATCAAGAAATAACTGGTGGAGCGGGATAAGCAAGCAAAGAGTGAATGTAAAGCCAATGAAAAAAAATTCTAAGGCTCAAGAGAGAGGAGGAAACGAGTGTATGTTTTGAACACCCGTGTCGTGTTCAAACAGTTCACTATGTATTTAATTGGAAACTATTTTTCCTTTGTGGCAACGAATCCATGGATTTAGTGACAAAAAATCACAAGCCTGATTCCTCAAACCACCATAGCATTCCAAAAATCGGATTTGATTCTTGCATGGCCACAATTGTTGTATCTGCCCATTAATTAAAATTGTTTTTTCTCATACAACCAGTGAAATAGTGTCTCGAAGAATCCAAGATTTCTCTCAAACAACTGCGAAATTGAGGAAACCGTTTCTGGGTTATTTAACTCAAACTATCCTGAGAGAAACACATGTCCCCATTTTTTGAAATTCATTTTCATTTGGCCGAAAATCACATTTTAAAATTGATGTTTTTAAGCTTTGCGTTTTCTAGCAATGGTGATCCAATATGCTGTGCGGATTGTGCAGGTTGAGACGCTCTGAGCTGTGGAGGTTATGATACCGTACCCATCATATGTTGTGGAGCAAATTCACTACCCTCTTCGGCCGGTCAAATCAATATTACATTGTTTTATTCCTGCAAGTAGGAAACTTCGATGGACTGTTTTCTACGATGACTAAAATTGGGCTCTGTACAACATGTTGTTCATCATGCCAAAAAAACAGCTCATGATTTATGACTGATGCTCCCAGCTGAATATTCAAAGCCTTGGCTTTGATGCTCAGCACGAAGCTTAGCTTCTCATCCCTCTTGGTAAATCTCAGTTCTGTGGAGATCAAAGTTTTTTAAAGGCCATGGGCCATTACGTAGGTTGTTTTATGAAAAGAATTTATGTTTTGTTTTTTCTAAAATTATATATGTTACATTTTTTTTTTAATTAAAAATATATACCTATACATTTCATTTAAAACAAAACAATTTATTAATAAAGAAAATGCATTTTATTTATTTATATTTTAAGTTTATTGAAAAATCAAATTGAATCAAATCATGAAAACATAAATTAGTTGCAGAATTGCATTTTGTAGCTAAATAATTTTTATGATATACTAATAAAAAAATTTCTTTTTTCTGATCCTCTAGGTCACACGAAGTGCAAAAGGAGAGCATACTTGAGAGATTTATTTTGTTAGCATAGTCAAGATTTTATTAATCGATTCCCCTGTAAATTATGAAAAAATAAAATGAAAAAGCTTGATCTCATACCTTAAATTATCTTTTGTGATGTTCACTTGCTATCCTTGTTCTCAACCATTTGTTTTATTGCAAATTTTTCCTACCAAGGGTTAGTAGATGGGTGGTTCTGACTGCACCACAAAACATCAAATTTGTCCTAAAAACTATAGAAATTTATTTTTATTTTTCCTACCTATCTAAAAACTATTTTTTATTTTTATTTTTTAAGTATATTCATGCTTCCAATGAAGCCATTTACGGATTAGAATTTTGTAAATGCTCATATCCCAACTTGAAAAATGTAGCTAATTGTTTGTAAGGATATGCAAAATCGACTTGACCTTTCGATTTTCCGCAAAGATCGCTTGAAGAATTGACAAATATTGTGGCATAACCTCTTTTTGATACCATTCCTCAATGTAGTCTTCGGGCTGCATTCTAGATCCTTTGTCCATAAATGGTTAGTATCGATTTTTTTTTTTTTTTAATTAATTAATTTATAATTTTTATAAAAATGATATGTAGATAAATTATTTATGCATCTACATGCTTTAATCATGCATCTAGAAAAAAAAAAAAAGTAAAAATGAACTCTAGACTGAAAGCTAGTTCCTATGCACACTTCCTCGGCAACGACGCCAAAAATGTTGGGGCAAAGTGATTGCCTAACATTTAATTTGTCAACTCGGGGGTTTCGTAAACTTGTGAAGCATGCGTGCATTGTATGTGCTAGAAATTGCCTTTCAGTTTAGATCAATCTAACTACAAAATAACGAAAACCAATTCATCTAATCTATGAAATCAAATAATGAAAATGAAATTCAACTAACCTATGAAATAAAAAAAAACTAATGTATACTTAGTTACTCCAACATCCAATTATGAAGTGTTACCTTCTTGAGATGAGGTATAAGCAACTATTTATACATTAACTTCTAATGTCCTAGAAAAGCAAGTAAAGTGTGCAGAAAATAACTCAGTAATTGCATGTACTGAATATTCAACCATTCAATATTGAAATATGATTAAATCAATTTCTTGAAATGTTCTTTAGGAATATCAGTTAATGCAATTAAATGAGGATCTTAAAAGAAACTATAAAAGCATGAAAAATTAAAGCTCAATGATTGCATAAGTTGAACATTCAATCACCCAATTTGAAGTCACCTTCTTGGCCTGATCCTTGATTCAATTATACAATGAATTAATAGTTTGATCTAAGAAAGTAAATAACAGAACATGAAAGGAAACTAAATAACTATGAACCCTTGCCTCAAACTTAATCCAATTAGAAAATACATAAATCTTCCCTATTGAAATGTTTTTAGAAAAGCAAAGATTACACAGTCATTCTAAAACTAATACTAAGAAAGTAAATGAAGTTTAATCTATAAAAGAAATTAAATCTCACAATCATTAGATGACCATTCCAATGGTGTATGAGGATGGCAAGTGAAGAAGCTCCATATGCAAGAAAAACTAAATCTTCAAATCTCCAAGAATAAGCTCCAAATTCTCTATTAAAAACATGAGCTTTTCCCCAAATTTACACATGCCTTCAAAGGAAAAGGCTCTCCTATTTATACAAGCACATAAGAAGCTACCCTATTTAATGAGGATCCACTAAAATTTCATATAGTTACAACCAAATAGCTCATAATGAGAGACATATCCCCAAGGCGTCTCATAGATTTCTAATCCAAATAAGAAATGATGAGACACCTCATTGAGTTACCATCCAAATAGGACACATATCCTTCTTTGACCTTTTATCCAAATCTCCATTGAAGGGAATTCGAATTTGAGCATTGGAGGCCACATAAGGGTGTCTTGGAAGCTTCCAAATAACCTACACGTTTCATGAAACTCAAGCCACATATATAGATAAATGAAACCATGTTAATTTCCTAGTTTTTAATCATAAATTCACTTTAAACACATAAAATAAATAACTTTGGTAAATAAGGATCCTAACCCATATATTTATGAAAATAGTGGCTAATGAAAGGTTATATGGTTATGGAGTTGCGACATGTGAGTGAAATGGTGGCAATAAAGGTGAAAGTGGATGTCATTTTGAAGACATTTTGGAGGCCCAACACCCCTATCCCAAGACTCCAGAATGTTAGTGCCGATCTTCTAGCTAATGTTGCTTCCAAGCTTATCCTTCCAGAAGATTATAGCCCAGATCGATTCTCCATCGAATTAATCTTTAGGCCTTCCATCCCTGATAATATCACCAACTGAAGAGCCTTTAATAACGATTTGGATATCATAAGCTTCCTAACCTCAGAAGGCTCATACGACAACCAGATAGTTGATGAAGACCAGCATGATAACCAACTTGAACAAGAAACGGTCATTAATGTTATACCAAAGTCCGTAGATAATTTGGAAGATTTATATGACCTCAAAGACAGATTTAAACGATCTACTAATTCAAAACTTCAGAGTTCAACTCTAAGTTTTGAATTGATCAATCTCGGGATTGATTTAAAATCTCAAAACATTAACTTAGGTTTAGGTCTTACGTTAGACGAAAAAGAAGCTTTTATAAGTTTGTTGAAAAGATATAAGAGTATCTTTGTTTGGAACTATGAAGATCTCAAAACATATGACACCTCTATTATCTAACACACTATTCCTATGATATTTGACGAAAGACCTATTCAGTAGAAATTGAGGAAAATCCATCATAATTTAGAAAGTCAAATTAAATCTGAGTTGAACAAACTGCTGAAAGCCAAAATTATTTTTCCTATCAGGCACTCCCAATGGGTTTCCAATCTTGTCCCGGTCATGAAGAAGAATGAAGATATTCAAATATGTATAGATTTCCATGACCTCAATAAAGCTTGCTAAAAGAACAATTTCCCATTACCTCCTATGGAGTAGATTTTGCAATCAGGTAGGCTATGAACTAATGTCTTTCGTGGATGGATTCTCAGGTTATAGCCAAATTTTAGTACATCTAGATGACCAGCTAAAAACTACATTCAGGACAAAATGGGGCACTAATGCTTATCAGAAGATGCCATTTGGACTAATCAACGCTGGTGCTTTTTTCCAGAGAGCAATGGATATAGCGTTCAAAGGTTTGGTAAATAAATCAGTAGTGATCTACTTAGATGATATAACAGTATACTCCAAAAAGTGCAGTAATCATCTAAGAGACTTGAAGGAAAGTTCCTTAGATTCATTGTCTCCAAAGTAGGAATTCATATTGACTCTGACAAAATTAGAGAAATTTCTGATATACCTTTACCACATAACAAGAAATCAATGTAATCTTTCCTAGGTGAAATAAATTTTGTTAAAAGATTTGTCCCTGACTTCTCAAGAATTGTTTTGCCTCTTCAATCCATGATAAAGAAAAATTCTTTGTTTAAATGGGGACATTCGGAACATGAAGCTTTTGGCTTGATAAAACAAGCAATTATTAACACCCCATCTCTAGCAACCGCGATTTTTTCCAATCATTTCATTTTATATACTTTTGCTTCCGAGAAATCATTTGCGGCCGTATTGACACAAGCAAATCAAGATAAGGCTGAAGCTCCAATCTATTTATTTAGCTCCAATTTGCAAGGCGCTGAATTAAATTACTCAGATGTTGAAAAACAAGATTTTGCTATTTTCAAATTTATAAAAAATTTCTGACCTTTACTCCTCAAGATGCACACTAAAGTCATCGTACCCTTCTCAGCAATAAGAAATATTTTAATACAAAGGGACGTAGGAGAAAAAAGAGCAAATTGGGTCACTGCCCTGCAAGAATATGACATGGAAATTAAACCAGCTAAAATTGTAAAAGGTCAAAGTTTTTGCAGGATGCTGGCTGGCGCTTCAAATCTATCAGAGTTGCAACATTCAGGTGACGATGTAAAAATCTATGAGGTAAGCCTCAACGACACAGAATCAAGGTATGATGATATCATATTTTTACTTGAAAAATGGATATGCACCAACCCAATTGAATTACAGAGAGAAAATAGCCCTGAGATTAAAAGCAAAGCAATATCAGACTGTCAACGATGTACTTTTCAGAAGAAATTATGATTTTGTTTTACTTAGATGTCTTCAAAAACCTGAGGTAGAGAAGGTGTTGTAGGGACTTCATGATGGACTAGCTGGTGGTCACTTTGGCGGTGACACTACGGCACATAAAATCCTACACGCCGGCTATTACTAGCAAACTCTGTTCAAAGATGCACACAGTTATGTAAGAAGATGTAAGGTTTGTCAAACATATGTTGGAAGACAGAGAAAACCCACGCTACCATTACAACCCGTCAATATCGACCAACCATTTGAACAATGGGGATTGAATGTAATAGGTGAGATCGTTCCTCATTCTTCTAAACAACATAGATACATTCTTACACCCACTGATTATTTCACGAAATGGGTAGATGCAATCCCACTGAAGGTAGCCAATTTAAAAAATATTATTGAATTTATAGATCAATTTATCATCACCAGATTTGGCTTACCATCTACTTTAATGTTTTGTAATGCATCTTATTTTTCAGGCAATGCTATCACAAAATTTGCTCTTAAAATAGGTTTTAAGCTTAAATATTCGAGAAATTATTATCCGCAAGGAAATGGACTAGATGAATCCACAAACAAAAATATCATCAGGATCATTAAACATACTGTTGACCAAGGCCAAAATAAATATCATAAGTCTTTAGTGTTTGCTCTATGGGTGGATCGAATAACTCAGAAAGCCTCCAACGACACTTCTCCTTTTAATTTGGTCTATGGGAAAGAAGAAGTCTTACCAACAAATGTAGCCATTCCCTCCCTAGCCTTAGTTCAATTCATTGGAGAAATCCCATCCTTAGCCATGAAAGTTAGACAATTACAAATTCTTAAGCTTGAAGAGGAAAGGGAAAAATCCAGGACCACGCATGCACATCATCAGAAATTAGTCAAAGCCTTTTTCGATTCAAATTTTGTAGCATCAAAATCTTTCCAACTCGGAGACCTAGTATTAAAATGGGATAAAGCCCATGAAGAGAAAGGTAAGATACCAAGTTCCAACAAATGTGGCTCAGCCCATTTCAGATTGTGGAACAGATAGGCCAATCAACTTTTCTGCTACAGGATTTATCAGGTAAGAGAGAATCACTACCTATTAATGGACAGGTCCTAAAGAAATACTTTCCATAGAAGATGATCCCTTTTGTTCACTGTATATTATTGCCCATAATTATTTTTTTTCTTAAAAATAACAATACCAATTCAAAAGCATTCAATTTTGGTTTTACAAATGATAGTCTCTTTTTAATTTTGAGTTTTCGCTTGTAAAAGTAAAGATTCTATGAAAGTAATCTTCACATATGAAATGTATAGTTAAGTTTGATTGCTTTTAAATTGATTATATTCCTCCTTAATTATCTGATTTTGATGAAACTTAACTTTGAAAGAGAAACTACTCCTTTATATTAGTCTAGAAAAGTATCTATACAAAGCAAAGTCTCCCTCCAGGAAGGAATCTCTAAAAACTCTACAACTGTTGTCCAAAACCTCTTTAGGGGCCAATGATCCTCCCCACTTAGTCAATTTTCATTTTTAGGGTGTAATTCTAAGATATACCTAAAGTTAAGGGATAAGAGGTCTCATCAAGAGCCAGCTTACCATGATCATAAGATTATAACTGAACTAAAATTACCAAAACTTCATACCAAAATAGGGTAATGGATTATGATTATAATAATAAAAAGGCAAGGGGTCTCATCAAGAGCCATCCTATTCAGTTAATTTACGAATCAAGTGAATGGCATTATCAATATTGGTCACCAAACCAAGACATTGTCCTTTAGGAAATACAGATGAAAATCTGAAGCAACAAATGAATTACTCCAGAAAATAAAGAAAGAAACAAGTATAATTATGAGCTTATATTTAAAATTGCATTCTGATTTAAGTGGAATACTAGGTCATTTCTGGTTAAAAGGTAACCCTATCAAGGCTATGAATGCCTGCTGGCAGTAGAGGTTCTACCTATGACAACAGAGTAAACCAAAAACCAATCTGGGGAGAGACTCATGGCTTTATCTTTAAAAAACCAAGTAAAGACTGATGTAGACAATGTTATTTTTTATAAGAAAAGAATAGTCAAAAGAATGGTAGTTAGGTAGATGTTTGTTTTATTACGAAAGCAATAATTCTTACCTTATATTCCATATACTCTGTTTTATTTTGGAAGTTTTAGAAATTTCAAAAACTCTCAGAGATAACTGGTTCTTCCAAGTGAATTGCCAATTGTTGTGGTATTCAACAACCCCCCATTTGTTAATAATAGAAGTTAATGTTACATTAACTAAATGGGAACCCTTTAAAAAAATTTCATTCAAAAAACAAAACTTAGCATTTAGTCATTTCTTTTATTTTTTGAATAAAGCAAAAATAACAATCAATACCTTTTTGGGAACTACTAAAGACTTACCTTTTCATATATAGCATGTCTAAAAATCCACCAAAAAAACTTTCTAAAAACCTCCAAAATAAAGCAAAGCATTTAAAAAAAGGGCTCCATGGTCTAAATTATCATAAAATTTGACGAAAACGGAAGTCCTTAAACTTTTTAGGCTTAAGTCTCGCATTGCATAACATGACCCATAAAGAGTTCTCTCTTAAATATGATATAGCAAGGTTTGCGAGTTGCAAATTCATGATGGCGCTTTGGCTTTTATTGCATTGCATTTCGGGTATTCAAGCAAACACTTTGCACTTACCATTCACGCTCGAACCCACACTGTAGAGTATTAAAAGCAGATATTTTGTGTTTGTCAAGTCTATCGCCTAGGATGAGCCTAGTAATTAACCATTCCTTAAACAACTAATCTATCGCCTAGGATGAGCCTAGTAATTAACCATACCTTAAACAACTAATGGAAAACTCACATATCTCATCTCACAGACACACATCAAGAGGTAAGAATGCTAAAAGGTACACCTTGTGATATTGCGATCTGCGATATTTCTTCGCAAATCACACAATTGCTATCATTGCCATATAATGACCCAACACCCTAGAAACTTTCATCCCATTTTTCGATGCAAACATTTATAAGCAATAAAGCTAAGGGATAACGAATCATTAGTGGGAATTAGTGGGAAATAAATGCATTTATGTATGAAAATCCATTTAGCTTGACACGATATGTTGTTATGTGCATTCAAATAATGCTTCTTTTACCACCTTTACAAGCTATCTGCATTATTTCATTTTTCCATTCATCTTTGAGTCTTGGATAGATTTTGTTCTTAATTTCAGGAAAAACATGCAGAGCAAAGCATTGAGAACAATAGGGAAGAAAGGCAAGGTTGTAGCCTCTAAGAAGACAGAGATGACTCCCCCATTCATAGACACCACATGCAGCAAAGAGGGAGGAACCTCTATATGGGAGGCTATGTACAACATACTGGAGGAGGAACAACCGGGGATTATGGAAACAAATATTACAGCTGACGGTCGAGATTCCTCATACACTTCCATGCTAGAGATGGCTTGCTCATTTTTGCACTGCATAGTTGCTCGACTGAAGATAATCCCTTATATCGATATGGTAAAATGGGTTATTGATGAAGCAGATATTTTAGACAGACAATTCAGGACGAGAAGCCAAAGGGTCATGAGATATTTTGCCCCATACAATTTACGGCTTATGTACCACCTACTAGAGCCACAGGTCATCTACAATAGTCAATTTGTAGAAAAGTTTGTTAAAGAGAACAACGACCCAGTGGAGTGCACCCATGCTTGGTCGAATAATGAAGAGAAGATCAATAAAGACAAAAATGGTATGTACACCACCACATCTATTTGTTCCCCTTATAGTTTTGTTGCGGCTATGTTATGTTGACTGTTTGGTAGACCTGATAGTACCAATTTCTCCCCGGATTGGTTTCCGTTAATAGAAGCAGTCGTTAACGCAACTATCATGAATTGGGTCCAAATCTTGTCAGATATTTTAGCAAAAACAATTCTTGAGTATAGAAGGAGAAGAAGCGTTGCTTCGAGGGTTTACCCTCCATTTTTTATGAGTGCCTATGTTATGGAAGTTATTTGTTTTAGTTCAAATTTCCCCATCATGGGATGGAAATGGACTGTTTAGAATCCACTTCACATTCACGTGTACCATAAGGTCATGTGGGAATCCAATTTTCAACCACATTTTTTCAAGATTTGCCATGGAGTTATGCTCCCTATTTACAAGTGGCTATATAATCGAGACGCCCCCAGATTTTCCTAAGAAGCTAAAGTTGACATTCTCCTAGTGGCCAGATGGTTTAGGGAGGAGACATTTACATATATTAGAGTTTTTGGTAGCATCACCTCCCCCCACATCTTCCCATACTATGTTCCAGATAAATTGATGGGTAGGGAGATAGCCTACCACACATCTAGTGAGGGAGGAATGAGCCATACATTGAAAGAGTCAAAGAAGGCCATTTGGCCTGCATTACCTGTATAGTGTGGAGAATTTACACTACACGACCCAGGACACACATTCAAAGAAGTAGAGAACATGCTATCTCTGCAATTACTCAAATTCCATGGACGATAGTATGACCCGTTTGGAATAGTCAAGAATTTCACCACCATGGTGAAAATAAAAGTATTCACCAATGAGGAGGATGCTTTTGATGATATATTTTTGTAGAAAAATACCTTTTTAGAGGTGACACATATGGCCCAACTATTTTTTGACCATGAAGATCTGGAAAAGTTTTACAATTATAGAGAAAGAAGGCTCACAATGGTCCCATTGGACCAATTGTTAATTGAACCAATAAGGGAACCTACTTCTAGTGTGACTATAGAAGGTGACTCCAAAGAAAACTCCAAATCTGATTCTGGAGCAGAGTCTCAAGAAACATCTATCAGGGAATTGTCACATTCATCATAGAATGGAAAAAGCAGGAGCATCAAGGATATGATCCAATCTACATAGAAGATAGCCGAACAAGCTTCAACTAGCAAGAAGGTTGAAATCCTTACTACCTCTGCACAACCAATAAAACCCATGGTAATTGATTTAGAGGATGAGTGGGATAGTTTTAATAAAAGTCTTAATATAGAGGAACATGTGCCAGAGCTACAAATGCTACAACACAAGACATTTCTGGAAATTACAGTGGAAGAAACTGCAAATGAACTAGAAGTAGAGCATACCCCTGTTACCCCAGCCTTCGAGATAATTCTGAAGATTAAATAAATACCCCCTATGGATGTATTCTATAGCCCACAACATAAGGCCGTGGTGAAAAGGCAAAGAAAGAAAAGAAAATTGGACTCTATAGCTGTTACTACCCCAAAAACAAACTAATGTATGTTCTATGGAAGGACTCACCTATTGATCCATTCGCCAAATGAACTAGACTCTTGCAGTTTGCAGGCGCTTATGCTACAATGACCATAGAAAAAGCTACAGAATTCCAAACTTTGCTCAGAGAAAAGGAAAGTAAAATAACGTCGCTCGAGAAACAGTTACAGCAAGTCAAATTCGACCAGCAGGCAGAGACACAGTTGGCCAAGCTTCAACATGAATTTGAAAAGATGAAAATAGAACATCGAATCAGCTTAGCTGAGAAGGAAGCACAGGTGCAGGCGATAATTGATCTTCATAAAGACGATCCAAAAATCGATCAATTTATCACCGAAGCACTCAAACTTAATTCCCAGTTGACACATCAGAAAGAATTACTGTGCCAAAATATTTGACACTGGAAATCTTATTGTGAAACAAGTGATAAACTAACAAGTCAAGTCATAGAAATGAAACTTGAATATGATGAGATCTTTAAAAAGGTCTTTGTTCACATCGCCTGGCAAAATATAGAGGAGGGGAGAAAATACGACCTGCTCAAACTAGAAGAATCACATAAAGAAATTATGTTTGCAAGCTGGGATTCTTGGCTAAAAGAAGAAGAAAAGGCAACAACGGACATTGCGGCCACAACAAACATTATCATAGAAAATATAAATGAGAATTTGCATGGTGCCAATCTAGTAGCATAGTCCATTCCAGGGTTCCTTCCATATGCAAAATAGCTCTAACAACAATGGAAACAAGCAGCGTAAGACAAAGCGAAATTGATAAGGCAAATGACCAGGCTAGACTGGGAGGCATATTAGCAACATTTGGTCAAGCCTCACAACCAATAGATGACCCTACGATGCCTAACCACCTCTGTCGAGAAAATGGCACTAGCACTGACCGATGTCATATTCGATGGACAGTTGAAAGCTAAAGGCGGTCGACCTAGACAACTGAAGCCTATGGTGGATATCTATAATTTGAAGGATCGAATGCAGCATAGTTAGTCACCCTATTTACTTTAATTTTGATTTTATTTTTGCATAAATTGAGGCAGGTTGTTTAAACCTCGTCAACTATTTTTGTAATAATCTATTCTTAGCCTTATAGTTTTAGTATTTAAACCCCTCTCATGCATTTATAGAGGGGTCCAAAATTTTATTAGAAACTCTCTTCAAAACATGCACTTTTGTCCCTTTGAGAAAGTTTTGGTGAAATATATGGAACATGATTTATTTTTATCTGACTTAGCATCTTCTACTGAAATTGCACTTTTGTACTCTTAGATGATGTCGAATGGATTAAAGATAGATCAATATTGCTAAAACACATGAATAGGACGTATTATAAATGGTACTTTTATCTCGTATTCCTTTTTACTTGTGTATTAAGCAATCTTTTCCTTTCGAATTATTTATGTATGAAAGTATGAATTTCGATTATTGTTATTGCACTTCTGTATGATGATGATCTTTATTTTATGTTGAATATATGAACCTCTTTATGCGATGGTGAGCCCCAGTATTGTAGCAATAATGCTACAACTCCTGGGGCTTCCTGTCTCTTAATTTTATCAACCCGGTAGTTCGTACAAACTTGGAAGCGGCGGTGCTATATGCACAAGTACTAGCTCTTGTCGCAGCTCTCACTTGGTCAGCTGGCACAAGTCCGCTAGGGCTCAAGCCAACTTCTATAGGCTCACAGAAGAAGCTTTATCAATGATGGATGAAAGCTAGCTCAAAGGAGACTAATCTACTTGACAAAAATGAACTGAAAGAAAATCAAAGCATGTAAGCCTAGGAAACCCTAATTTGACTAGTCTAACTTCTATAATGCAAAGAATGTGAATGAAACTTCTACCAATGCTGCTACTACCTCTAATAAGTGAAATTGCATGGATCTAAACTACTTGCATCATAAAAGACATGTTTTTGTACTTTTTCATTAAGTGGGTGGAATGATTGTGATTTTGTGCTTATCAGGGTTTGGTTGTGCAGATGGGATGGAGAAAGAAGGAAAACGTGGGACAGGTTGGGGAGGCTAGGAGAGGTCCCTAGGGATCCTTAGCATCCATCCACAGAGGTTCCTCACATTCAGAAGCTCAGCAACCGAGTGAGTGGCCTCCTACAAGATTTCTGCAGGGGATCCTACAGGATACTGAGAGGTTTCTACAGGATAGTCCTGTACGTCTTCTACAAGATGTTCTGTGCAATTCTACAGGATGATTGGCCGTGGAAGTTTTGGGAGATGATGGAGTGTTGGAGTGGTGTGGGAGGCTAAGTGAGATGGAGATGGACCTGATGATGGCTCAGGAGCTGGAAAATCAGATGAAGGAATAGGATGGGAAATGAGTGTAGGGAGTAGGTTGGAAGATAAAGGGCTATGTCAACAAAAGTTGAAGGAGATGGAGCTATGTGGGAAATGAGAGGTTTGGAGGGTAAATGAGTGAGACAAATGTTAAATAGGACTTGAGGATAGATCAAGAAGAAAAAGGAGAAAATGGTTTGAGAAGGAGCAACGCAAATGAAACAAATCACTTATGCATCAAGACGAGAAATTCATTAACCTATGATGATTGTGCCATGAAACCTATGAACAGAAATGGAAAACAAGAAATGAAATCTATGTGAAACAATTATGAAACTAAGTATTTATAAACCCAAACATGCATCCAAACTGATATCAAGTTCTGCAAATGAGATTCAAACACTAATGATTGCATGGTGAAGCAAAGAAAGTGTTTTTGTTGGCAGTAAGGTTACATTGGTCCCAGCTCATGATTCCACTGAAGGGGAGGTGAGATCCAAAGTACTTGGTAGCCTTTTTTCTGAATATATTCCCTGTGATTAACATATCAAGCAAATTTGAACATTAAAAACCTTTTCTAATCATCAAAAGCAACCTAAACAACAACGCATCATTTAAATCCAAATAGCAGATCTTATTATGAGAATGCAGCAAAGACACATAAATATAAAGAAGGGAGGTACTGGGCGCTTGAGATGGGCCCAACCCCAAGAACTACAGCCTCCCAAGAGAGATTTAGAGCTGGTGCAAAGCTGGATCCATCTTTATTAACCAAGAATGAAAAGTTACATCAAAACTGTCCACAAGGAGAGCTTGAGAAAAAGCTGAAAGCAAAACTAATCCATGGCCTACAAATCGAATTACAAACTAGCTAACTAATGGCTAAAACAAAATGACTAAACTAGCTACGAAAATGACTAACCACTAGCTAACCAAAAATGACTAACTACCAGCTATCTACTGGCTATCAAATGGCTAAACAAAATGAGGCCCTAAGCCCTCTTATTTATACAAATTGAGGACCCAACAGTCCTCCTAAACGTTAGGGACTTGGCTGCCCAAGACTTGTAGTTAACAGCAGTCCAACTTGGCATGCTTGGCTACCCTTGTGCTCATTGATTTGGTGGCCTTTGAACTCCGAGCTGATGGTGGAGAATTCGAGGTAAGGACTCATAAATGAGGGGGACACCTTCCTACAAATCCTCTAGCTTGTTCTCCCACGAATTTGGCTGCCAAGTGCTCATTAAGACCTTCAATTTTGTCTCCAAGTTGACCAACAAGGCTACACAAAGCACCCATTAGACTTGTTGGCATAATGACTATCCAAATTCACTCTATTAACATAAAAATAATCAAAAACATGGAATAAACAAATGAGAATGGTGGACTAAGCCAAATTAGGAAGTTGAATGAGCCCAAATAATTGTACATTTTTGGGGCTCATCATCACCCCCCTACTGAAAGTGTTGCTCATCCTCTGAGCAACCAATCTCTCTCCTTTTCTTTGATGGCCCTGATGGCCTCCTTGTCATGCCAAGCTTCTGAAGTGATGTCCTCTTCTCTGTCATGAAACCATGCTTCCTTGCTTCTTCCCACTACTTGCTCCTTTTCCTAAAGAATTCTCAGCTTGGGTATGATTGTGCAAGCATATTCAATCTGATGGCAGAAATGGTGGTGAAAGGAGATGAAACCAGTGGAGGATAGAAGAAAAGAGTGGTTGCATGCCTCCTCAACAGACTTCAAGCTTCAAATCCCTCTCCAAAATTGATTCTGGCCTGCCAAAAGGCTTCTACAGGAAAGTCCTGTAGCTTCCTGTAGAAGGTTGAACGGTGACTAGATTGTGCCCGAACCTTGAAAGAAATGAGTGTTCACAGAGGGGATGGATGTGCTTGGGGTGGCCAACACAGGTGCTACCTCCTTAGCTAAAATCTCGGCCGATTTCTCCTTTTGCTGTCCTTTTTTCAAACTTTCCTGTAGAAACTGTTCGCTGGCTTCTACAGGAAAGTCCTGTAGTGGCGTTTTCTGTCTTCCTGTAGAAAATGTTTCGGTCTACTGTCACTGATATCTCATGGTGTGTCTCTTCCTCATTCTTCCTTCTTCTTTGGTCTTTTCTGCCTATGTTAGCTTGCTTCCTCATGCTCTGTTTTGGCTTTCTTCTCATCTTGTTTAGCTTTTGCCTTCTATAATCTTATCCTGAAACTTTTCCTGCAAATTTCCAAGAGGTAAATTTCCAATCATAATTAACACTATGGTTGATAGCCCTACAAGTGAGGCCAAGCCTAAGCTCTTATATAAAACAAACAGGGCCACAAGAACCTGCAGAGGCACACTCCAAAACTCCTGTAGATACCAACTGAAATCCCCAATACGCTCAGCATCTACACTCATATAATTGATAATCTCACCACTTGTATGTCTTTGCCTTGCTTGACTAGCAAGAAGCAAACCTTTCCTGTATATTGCAGCCATGAAAGCTACTTTGAAATGTATACCAATCTTTTTCACTTTGAAATATAACTGGCGCTGTGCCAAAGACTCGGTGAGCTTTGCTACAAAAAAAAGAAGCAGCTAAAGCAGAGCCTTGATATCTGAACTGTTGGCTTCCATATAAATATTGTACAAAGGTATCCATCAAATATGGACCAACATATGATGCACAAATAAATATTGCTGAAAATAATGCACTCAGGACTACTTCTTTCCAAACAGATAGAAGTGTGGCTTTTGCCAACGACCGGGTGTCAATAAGGCCTTCAGCTTCTAATCGATCTCTAAATGCACAATATACTACTTCTGCACTATCAACATTTGCAAAATGAGGCACATCCTCTATTTGTAAAGGCCTTTTAAACCCTACAACAAGCAAAGTATTTAACCAAGAAAATGACATAAGGCTGAGAAAATTTGCTGTTGCATAAGGAGTAACCAGTTTAATATTTTCCCTTTTCTCTGAAGCGCTTTCCAGCAGAGGCTCTTGAATACTTTGTGTAAATGAATCTGTACTGGTTCTAGCACAATAGCTGACATAACACAAGAAGGTGCAAATAGAGAGAGCCACTATATCAACCCAAGTATAGGGATAAATAATTTTCCGATCCTTCAAGAGTAATATGTCAAGAATGATGAAAAAGGTAAACAAAATGAATGATGAGAACCAACATATCTGTAATAAAAGTGGGAACTTCTCTCTCCTTCCTTCTCTGAAAGAATGATAAGCATAATATGTCATTATATACCAAGCTAGTGCCTGAACAATATACTCTGCCTCAGCAGGAAAATTGGTAGCCCTTTTCTTCAGCCACCAGTACACAGTGCTCCATAAGCCAATTACAGTATGGCAAACAGCTAGAGAGATGCAACAACAAAGGATGAGCTTATACCTTAAACCCAATCAAAGTTTTTTAGTAAAAGCTGGATTGGAGGAACCATCAATGAGCAGTGGCGATGCCCTGTTACTGCAACTTGCCCATCTTCTCCAGCAAAGGGCCGGAATGAAAGAAGCAATGATGAGCAAGTGAAACACAAGTGCAAGTGCAGATGAACAACTGCCTTTGAATTTCAGCTGAGCGCTCAGATTACATGCGTGATTTTTGGGGTGAGATGGCACATACGTGTGCTAGCCCATGCAATTGTTGTGCCATCATGAACTGCAGTTGTCGACTGTGTGTTCTCTGCCTGTGATCTCATCCACCCGTTGCACTGGAGTTTAAACAACCAACACTGTCCGTTTTTTTTCTTCACGTGCATGGCTGAGCGCACGTGTCTCATTCACCCACCAAGTGCTGTTGGACTAGATGTGGGTGTCTAGTTAGCTGGCCACCGATTTTTTTTAATCCTAACCATCTCATTCATTCATGCAATGTTCAGATTAGATTCATGCAAACAGAGGAATCGGTTTTGTCACGTACCTCGAAGTTGAATGGCTGCCGTGAGCTGTTGTGGGCTGACCTTGCTGCATGCATTGATTTTATGATTGCATGATGGCTTGGCTGCTAATCTTTGATTGTGTTTTTCACGTGCAGGTGTCCTCTGGCTGGATCCAAGCTCCAGACAATTGTTTCCACGTTCAAATCTGCACGTCCAAGCTGCTATTGTTGCATCTTCACCAAACCAGAACTTGTTTTCGACATTTCTCCCAAACGCCAAAGCGAATCGAGCTGAAACTTGCTGAGCATGTTTCTATCACCATTATGCATCTCCCATAACAAATTCGTGATCAATGGATGCACTGATTTCGAGAAAAATGGAAAATGGCTGAAGATTTCAGAGGTCGCTTGCTCGGAAACCGTGCATCGGAATCTGCTGAAACTGCTTGGGTAGGCTACTATCACCCATGTGCATCTCCCCATGAAACAGGTTTTGAAACGGATGCACGGTTATGGAGAAAATGCAAAAATGGTTGATGGTGATGGAGGCTGATTTTTTGGAAACCGTGCATCGGAATTGCATGAAACTGCTCAGGCATGTTTTCATCGACCTTGTACAATCCCCCATAAAATGGTTTGTCAAAAGGATGCATGGTTTTCAAGTTATGGCAAAAACACATTTGGTTCTATGGATTTTTGCCTCAAGGCTTTTTGCATGTGCTTGCATGGGATGACATAATGAATTTTGTCTGTGATGCAGGTGTGGAGATGATGGAGGATGAGTTGGAAGACTACAGGAGGACTCTTGAACCTTTGAGGAAGCTACCATGCTTGCCAAACCACTTTTTGAAATGCATGCCTAGTTTCCCACAATTTCTACAGGAAGTTCCTGTAGAAGCACAATGAGAAGCACAAGGAGGTGAAAGAAATGATGGAGAAAGGAAAGGGATGGACACACAAGTGCTTGCAGGCCTGACCAATAGACTCCCACCATCAGATTCACTTTTGAAATTGGATTTCGCTCGTCCAAAGGTTCTACAGGATGTTTCCTATAGAAGTACAGGGCTTCCTGTAGAAGGCACAAAAACTCCTTTGTCTTTGATTTGAGTGCTCCTCCTGCCATGAAACGTCCTTTCTTTAACCTGCAATGTGCATGAAATGGAGATTAGCCTTATTTTTTTCTTTTTCTTTTTCTCTTTTTTTTTGAAAAACAACTAGGGCGCCTCATGGAGGTTTTCACCCTAATTGCCTGCCTTGGGCGCCTCTAAGGGAGGTTTTCACCCAAAGATCTTTTTCTCTTT
>APFE031053077.1:106720-127087 GCA_000404065.3 Pinus taeda
TGTTTTTGCAAGATTTTGGTTAGTTCTTCCTGTTGTGACTTTTCCAAATTTTTGTTGATATTCAATGTTTTACCTGGACAAATCTCAATTGTAGAACTACCGAACTCTTCCATAGAGTAGAGAGACATTTGTCTTGATGACAAATATTCAATGTCAGAATCTAACTGAAATTGTGTGGGGTCATATTCTGAAGATGTCTCAAAATTTTATAATGTGTTCAGAATTTGACTATCCTCACTGATTTCAGAAATGGTAAAGACAGGTTGTATAGTGTCCTCATCATCGACCCATTCATTGTCTCCTACTTCTGTAATTGCTTTTTCTAGAGGATACAAATTGAATTTCTTTGTCGAATTACCATCAGAAATGTACATATCCCCATATCTACAACTAATGAAAGCATCAGTTATGGCTAGCCAAGGTCTTCCTAAGATAAGGGGGTGCCCTCCTAGATTATTCTTGGGAGTCAAAATCATGAAATCTACTAGATATTCCCAAGAATCTAAGGAGACTGAAATGTCTTCTAATACACCATCAAGTTTGATTATTGATCTGTCTGCAAGCTGCAGTAAAGTAGGTGTAAAAAGAAGATTAGGAAGTTTAAGCTGTTCTATAGTCTGTCTACTCATAATGTTGATAGCAGCCCCTAAGTCAATCAATGTGTTTGGAATTTCTATCCCATTGATATGGGTCTTGACAATTGGACTACCTGGATCTACATACTTCTGCATGGTAATTTTTCTCATCATGATATCTGCAATTTTTCCTGCCAGGTGGATTCTTCTTGTATCTCTTGGTTTCCTCCCTGGTCTTTTCAGACTCAACTCCTTTATTGTTTTTGCTAGAATAGGGATCTATCTAATGGCTTGTAGGAAGGGGATCCTTATACAAGCATTCTTTAATTCATCTAGAAAATCATAGTTAGGCAACAAGATTTGTTTTTCCACCCATTTATCAATTTGTAATCTTTCAGGGAAAGGAGATGTGGATGAAGATGCAGGGTGCTCAACTATAGGAGTTACGGGGGTTGACTTTTCTTTAATTTTTTGAGTGTTTGAGCTTTAAAGAGATGCTTCCTTAGAACCCTTATTAACTTTAAGAGAGTCCTCCGTAGAGGTATCTTGCTCTTGGACATCTATAGAAGGTTTTTCTAAAACTCTACCAGACCTGAGTTGTACATCATTGAGAGGAACAATCATATAGGTAGGAATTTGCTGTCCTTCTATCATGTAAGTATTTTGAGGATTTTTATTGTTAGGATTTGGCAATGGTTGAGCTGGAAGTTGATTTGTCTTTTGTTGGAATGGAAGCATGAGTTGAGGATTTGGATTTTGTTGAGAAGGTTGTTGTTGTGGAAATGGCAATGAAAGTTGTGGATTTTGATTTGGAAGTTGTGGAGTTTGTTGATTTTGACAAGATGGAGGATATTGATAAAATTGAGCAAATCTCCCATAAAGATTTTGCATCCCTTGTGCCCATGATTGATATGGATTTTGAGGTTGGGGCCAAGGTTGTTGCCAAGGGTTCCAATTTGGCGGGGGTTGAAAATTCATAGGGTTGTTAAATCCTTGATTTTGTTGCCCCTGCCAAGGTCTTCTTGCAACAAAAAAGAGAGATTCTACTGAATTTGGATCTTCTTGAAAGATAGATTTGAGCCCAGGAATTGAAGGACAATCCTTGGTCTCATGATTCTCTGAGAAAATCATACATGTTTCTACAACTTTTGAATCCAAGAGGCATTCCCTTAGAGCATTTTTCTTCCTACATTTCAGACAAAAGATGGCTAGAGCATCAGTTTCTGCTTTTTTCTTGTTTTGAATTTTAAGGGTGTCTAGTTGTTCACTAAGACTCCCTAGGATATCGGTTTTGAATTCATTAAGCATATTCCCAATCTCTGCCCTACTTACTGATCCAGTTGTAGATTTGTTTGCTCTGATAAGAGAAGGATCTCTAGGCCCTTTTCCTATTTTAGATTTTCTTCTCGAGAGATGAACACATAGTTCTGCTATGTCACGAAGTGGAAGTTGAGAGATGTCTCCTTTCCCCGTCATGTTTAAAATATATATCCATTCATCTCTAATGGATTTCAATAAAAGGTCTTTCAAAGTTTCCTCATCTAGGTTGCTCATCTTTTCTCTCTTTAAGTTATATTGAAATCTTTCAAGTAAATCCTCCAAGTTGTCATCTTCTTTTTGCATCATTTTGAATACCTCATCCTTGTGATTGGTGGGCATGCAATAGTCTAGGTATATATCCAAAAATGTTTGTTTCATATCATTCCAAGTCCTAAAATATTGGGTGACTAATCCCATGAACCATTTCAAAGCGGCTCCCTTTAACTTTAAAGGAAACAGTTTGAGTTTTTGAGAGTCTTCCATATAGTCATAGGTTCGACACATGACTTTAAACTCAAACAAAAATGTTTCAGGATCCTCACTTCGCAATCCATAAAAGCTGGGGAGGATAGATGGTGAGATGTTTTTCATCGTTGTGTGAGTTTCCTCATCAACTATAGGGAATCCAAACAAGTTATCTCCTTCCCTATTTCTTTCATTATTACCTCCACCTCCACCATTGTTGCCTCCATTATTTCCTCCTCCTCTACCTCTACCCCTACCTCCAAATCCATCTACTACTTCCTCTATCATGTTAGTTTCTTCAGAGTCCTCTGGTTCTTGTATTAATTGTGAATGAGGAAAAATTCCCCCTCCTCTTCTTCAGGTGATTCTACTTCTTTGATTATAATATGCTCTCCTGTAGAAGTGAAGAAAGGGTCTTCTCCTAGATGAGATTTGGTAGATAGTGTAGGAGAATCCTCTAATTCAGCTGTTCCTCCTTGAATTCCAGGAATCTTAAGGCTAGGAGTAGATGGTGGTGAATCTTATCTATGCCTTGAAGAAGCTGGAGTTGTGAAAATCGAACTCTTGGCTCTAGCTATAAACCTTCCCCTAGAATCTCTTGCTCTATGCATGTCATTTTTTTTATTTTTATTTTTTCCCAAGTTGGGCTAATAATTCTCTTTTTGATCTTCCACATAACACTAGGTGCAAGAAGAGAGCATACTTAAGAAATTATTGGACCAATAACTCTCTTTTCTGATCCTTCAGATCACACTAGGTGCAAGAGGAAAGCATACTTCAAGAAGTTATCAAAATTTCCCTTCTTCTTATTGTTTTTTGTTACACTTCCCCAGAAATGGCGCCAAAATGTTTGGTCAATTTAGTGTGTCCTAAATTGCTATATTAATTGTCAATCCGGGATTCGTAAGCTGACGAAGTGTGGCGCACTATATGTGCAAGATAACCTATTTCTTACTTTTGTCTTTTTTTATTTTTATGTTGTTTTGGAGGTTTTTTTCTTTGTTTATGGAATTCCTATTCCTAAATTTCTAGAAGGCAAGTCTGGTTATGAGTTTTAAGGCAATTATGTCCTTTATAATGATTTCCAAAACTTCAACTTTAGAAGGGCTTATAACATGCTAGTGATGAAATTAATTCCTAAAAGAAAATGAAAATGTGCCACTATTCTAATCAAACAATCAATGAACTATTGATCATGAAACCATATTCCTTCTGTTGTCTAATATGCCAAATAATGAATTAAACTACTGTATTCAAAGAAATCCAAAAATTACAAGTAAAGCTAAAATCAAATTACATCATCCATATTTCAATCCCTTGCCAGTTAGTCTCGCTATGGCTTTCGGAGGTAATTGTCAATGAAATGAGCAATCCAATTATCTAATTGCAGAAAAGTAAACTAAAATTAAATCACAACATCCATATTTCAATCCCTCGCCAGTTAGTCTTGTTATGGATTTCGGAGGTAACTGTCAACGAAATGAGCATTCCAATTATCTAATTGCAGAAAAGTAAACTTAAAATCAAACCACATCAATTCATAGTTTGATCCCTTGCTAGTTAGTCTCTCTATGGCTTTCGGAGGTAATCATCAACAACTTGAGCAATCTGATATCTAATTAGAGAAAAGTAAAACTAATATCAAATTACACACTCATACTTCAATCCCTCGCCAGTAGTCTCGCTATGGCTTTCGGAGGTAACTGGAAATGATATGAGAAATTTAATATCTAAGCTAACTAATAAAGCCAATGAACAAAACTGAAATAAACAAAACAGAACTGGAATTAAAAGCTAAGAAAAGTAAGTCAGCAGAAAGACTGATTCCATGTCATTAGTCTTTGAAAATTATATGCAAATGCCCAGGCAACCTACTCTATCCTAAAACATGAACATACTGATCAACGTTATACAAAGATTACAAAATCATGAACAACAGTGACATGTTAGAAGTATATACACAAATGAATAATTATAAAACATATGCAGTGGGAATAAAGAAACGATGCATAAAGACTATACAGAAAACAAGGAAAATGAAACCTTGGTGTGCAGGGGCCCTCTGCAACCTCGGCCAACAGCTATCAATCAAAAATTATGCTCAGACACAGAGTCTTCTCATATATTTCAGAACACAGTCACAATAATGAAACTAGTGTCACGGCACAGTGGGCTTTTTAACAGCAAAATTACATCTGAAAAGATTAACTATTATGCGTATCAGAACGCGTTATTTATAACAAAGACTACATAACTGTTTTTCCTGGAAACTACGTGAATAGAGGACACGTGAAGAACAACGTCCACAGATTTAGTAGCATGGTCGCCAAGATTACACAATCTTATTGAAATCAATTGTTGGATCCACATCGTGGTCAGCCTACAGGTGTCAGCGTGCCTCCAAAGATCTGGAAACGGTTACAAAAATCTTTACGTGCTTGAAATGGAGTCCTGTTGCCGTAGGACTCTCCTGTTTGACCACCGCTTGACCACCGTTGACCACAGCCTTCTTTGACGAATCCATCTGGACCAATGGGACCTGACCCATGTCCAGGCCATTTCTAACTTGCCCATGTGGCTCAATTTTCCTGATGACACCTGCAATGTAGAGTTTAACAAAAACAGCTGCAGAAAGTTGAACTAGCTGTGGAAAGTGACAAGATTCCGCAGCTCATAAGCAAAAATCTAGTTCAAACAGAAACAAAAAGACATAGTCAAGAAACCACTTTAAATGCTCTATTATGACTAATATGCAATGATATTGACAGCTTAGGAGGTTCAGGTAAATGGTAAGAAGCTAGAAAAATGTGTAGGAAAGATGCAAGTTTGGGGCTCAACAATAATCTTTACTATGCATTTGCAATCACACTAGTTGTAAGAAACATGAAATAGAAGAATCATTGGCATAATCTTTACTGTGCATTGCAATCACACTAGCTGTAAGAAACATGAAATAGAAGAATTGATTCGAATAAAATCACACAACTGAAATAAATTCACACAACTTAAAATAAAGGAAAATAGTAACCTAAAAAATAAACAACGCTCCTCACTCAGGGGCCATCTTAGCTTGATGAACGCTATTGAGAAAGTCAATAAGATTTAAGTTAACTCAACACACAGGTCTATATAGAAATCATAAACAACCAACGAAAATTACTTTGTATTATCTCAGAATAGATAATAAAAGTTTAGATTAGTTCTATTCAAATTCTTCATTCCATTGAAGGTTCTGATTACACATATTTATACAATGCATACGAAATTGTATAGATCCATTTTTCAGGGATCTCAAAGTTTGTGATGAGCCTAGGTATTGCAACAAGAATGTTGCAAATCCCAGGGCTGCCATCTTTACTTATCAACCCGGGATTCGTACAAACTTGGAGGTTACTATGCTATATACACAAGTAGGAGTGAAGGTACTGCTTGTTGTCATTGCTCATTTGGTAAGAGACCCCAGGGGTTTCAAGCCAGACTTCTATAGGGCTAGAAGAAGATTGATTTTGATGGAAGGAGAGAAAACCTAGTCTAGGGGAGAGCTAATCTACTACAAAAATAAAGAAAACAACATGAAACCCTATATCACACCATAACCTAATTAATCATGAAGACAACTATGCCTAAACAAAATTGGAAATTAACACTAACCTACTGTTGCTATCTAGGTTGCAGAAGCAAAAAACACCAAAACTAGGCTAAGGGGTCAGAAATGGAACTAGGCTAAGTCTGGGTTGAAGCGGAAGAAGCGGTCATAGGTCGAAATGGTGGAAAGAGAATGTAATGGGCAACAACGCATGAGGACTGTTGGATCAAGTGGGTAAAGCGTAAATGAACAATTGAGATCGGACAGTAGGAGGATACATAGGCGAATGGGCGGACATGGCGGACTAACAAGATGGACGGCTGGGATCATATCGCAGAGGCAATCAACAGATGAACGATGAAGATTAGCCAAGCCAGTTGGCGATCGGGTGAAGCGACAGCTGTCAGATCTGGGAGAGAAGATCAACAGTGGAGGTTGGAGCACGAAAAGAAACGTGCGGAAATGACGAGTGAGTTTGGAGGGCGGTAAGATCTATCTTGCATGCCCTAAAAACTGTAAATGGTATTTTGAGAATTCACGTGATTAGCCTCCCTGGTCGACACATAGCACGGGGAAAACACCCATATCGTGCACTCTCAGCTCGATTACAGTCAGAAGGAAATCCACACGATATGGCACGAGGGCCGTTAGATCTGGCAAGGCAGATCTACGGCGGAGATGTGATTGAGTAGGTTGGTGAGCATGTGCATGACAGCCGCCAGATCTAACAAAGCAGATCAATGGTGGGGACTTAGAGAGCAAAAATTCAAATGTGGAAAGTGGATTTGAGTGGTGATTGGACGATTTGGCTTGTGAAAGGCATTCAAGGGTTAAAAACCATTTGAACGTGAATTAATAGCTCCTGTGCAAGCATCTCGGGCCGAAGGAGAAAGACATGGGAATGCGAGTGAGGACTGAGACAGAAGGAGAGCGAACAAGCTGATGACCATTAAAGGGGAAGAGCGCTATGAAATGACTTCGGTGACTGTATTAAATGATAAAACTCCATTAAAATCAAATCCCTGTGTTTTTGGGGTTGTTTCAAGGTTTCTTCCTCACACCATAGTCCCAAAGGGAGGAGGTGAGGCCGAGACACTTGTGAGCATCCTGATGGATATTTTCTTTGCCAACCAACCGATTAAATGAAAGCATAAATGGAACAAACTGAAACACATCTACTCTATTCTACCCTGCTCTAATGAAACTGCACTATTCAAGCAAATGAATAGGAAAGCCATGAATATATGCTGAATCACTATAATGAACATGCATCTACTTAACCAAATGAATAATAAAACCATGCATCTATGCTAGTGCTGTAATGGAAATGAACTGCTTTAAGTGAATGAACAGAAAGTATGAATCTATATTGTTGTTGTAATGAGAATGCTTTTGATTTAGCCAATGAACAGAAAGCAGGAAGCTATGCTAGAATACAATACAAGAAAGAGGAGCTTTGGCTGCTATTGTTGGGCCCTAACCCAAGAGCTTCAGCCCTTTGAGTAAACTCAGTGCTGGCTCAAATCAAAACCCATCTTTATTATCAAAACACTATATTACATCAAAATTGTTACAAAGTAGAAGTTTGAATCCTTGCTAATTGATTGACGGACTATATAGCTGATTGGTAACTAACTAACTAAAAAAATGAGGTCCTAAGCCTCTCTATTTATACATCTGGAGTCTCAACGACTTCCCTCAAAATTAAGGAGGTACAGATCCCCACTTAATGGTAACTTGTCCTTTCACTTTCACTAGCTTGACTGCCTTCTAGTAGGGAGGTTGCTTGTACTTCCACTTGCTTGGTTGTCTTTTAGTACTACAGATTTGGTTGTTTGTACTTTTAGCTGATGGAGGGATATTCGAATGGATGGGCAGTAAATGAGGAGGATTTACCTCCTGTAATTCCTCTCCCTTGTACCATTTGAGTTTTTACCAATGTCTTTTACCATAGTTCCTTGTTTTTACCTTTTATCCCTGCATTTCCTTTACTTTTATCCTTTATTCCTGCATTACATGCACATTAGACCATAAAGCAAAATATCCAACTCTAACTCAAATCATAAGAAAAATATAACCAAAAGTATGCAATTAGTTGTGAGAATAGTTGGTTTGACTAAGCTAGGAGGTGAATTAAGGTCAATTAAGGCCCAGATAATTACTCAATGATGAGACTCATCATCACCTCCCTACATTATCAAAACACTATATTACATCAAAACTATTACAAAGTAGAAGTTAGAATCCTTGCTAATTGACTAACTGACTATATAGCTGACTGGTAACTAACTGACTAAAAAAAATGAGGTCCTAAGCCTCTCTATTTATACATCTGAAATCTCAATGACTTCCCTCAAAATTAGGGAGGGATAGCTCCCCACTTAATGGTAACTTGTCCTTTCACTTTCACTAGCTTGACTGCCTTCTAGTAGGGAGGTTGCTTGTACTTCCACTTGCTTGGTTGTCTTTTAGTACTTCAGATTTGGCTGTTTATACTTTCAGCTGATGGAGGGATATTCGAATGGATGGGCAATAAATGAGGATGATTTACCTCCTGTAATTCCTCTCCCTTATCCCATTTGAGTTTTTACCAAGGTCTTTTACCATAGTTCCTTGCTTTTACCTTTCATCCCTGCATTTCCCTTGCTTTTATCCTTTATTCCTACATTACATGCATATTAGACCACAAAGCAAAATATCCAACTCTAACTCAACTCATAAGAAAAATATAATCAAAAGTATGCAATTAGTTGTGAGAATAGTTGGATTGACTAAGCTAGGAGGTGAATTAAGGCCAATTAAGGCCCAGATAATTACTCAATGATGAGATTCATCATCACCCCCTACTGAAAGTGTTTCTCATCCTCTGAGAAACTTAGTGGCTCTAGTAGCCTCTCTAACATATCATTCTTTTGCTGTGGTCTTTTCTTCTTGTTTATAGTAGCCTGCTTTCCTTTCGTCTCCACTGATATTCTCAGATCTTCAAGCTATGTGGCAGTGTTTCATTTATTTTAGCATGCATGTATATTATCATTTCTTATCAGCCTAAACATATCCTCAAAATGTGTACTTGCTTGCCTTGGGTAGCAATATATCTGAGTGTCAATTGAGGATTATTTGCAATTAGATGTTGATTAGGGCCATGTGATTTTGATTGTTCAACTGCCTCTCTATCCTTGAAGCCACTTAGTTCTTTCGTTTCTTGCTACTTGTTCTCCTCTATTTCAATGCCTTCTTTCTCTTCTGTTTCAACATCATGTTTCTTTGTGTTATCCTTCATTATGTCCCTCTGCATTAGTGTCTTCTGTATCCATCTCCTCCCCAGTTAGCTCTGTAACTATTGTTTCTTATTTTGTCTCCTCCTTATTGACATAAGGACTAACATCATAGATTATGGTTTTGATGTCATCCTCTGCTGGTAAGTCATTGAAGACTATCCATGTTATAGGGATCCTGAGGTTTTGGAGGGCATAACCTCTTTAGAGGACTGGCCATCTCTTTACTTACAAACAAACTACCTCTTAACCTTTACAACTTTTGATCAAATGATGCAGATGAGTGAGTGAGTAGGATACCTACCTATGGCCTTAATGTCACGTTGCAAGTGTCAAGGATCAGAGGTGTTGCTGATGGTCATTCTTCTTCCTCCTTTGTTGTCTGTTGATGTTTTTTTTCCATAGACTAGCTCATAGGGTGTGAATCCAGTGGTGGTCTTCCATGTTGTATTATAAGCACAGGTGGCCTCAACTAGTCTCTTAGCCCAGTCTTTTATGCTGTTGTTCACTACCTCAGTCAGGATTTTCTCCAGTGCTTTGTTGGTCACCTCCACTTAACCATTAGCTAGTGGATGATAAGGAGTTGAGGTCCTATGTTTGATCTTGTGATGCTTGAGAAGTTCTTCGATCATGCTGGAGGTGAACTGGCTACCTTGGTCTGTGACTAGTTCTCTAGGGTACCCAAATTTGTAGAATATTTTTTCCCTTAGGAACTCAGCCACCTTTTCTTTTGTTGTTGCGTTGATTTCTTTGGTTTATACCCACTTAGTCAAGTAATAGGTGCACACAATGATGTGTTGTTTTTTCTTGGAAGGAGGGCTGATAGGTCCAATGAAGTCAATGCCCCACTTTTTAAATGGATCAAAAGTCACTTGAGGCTGTAGGGGCATTTCATCCCTTGGAGTTGGCTTTCCCAGCCTCTGGCACCGATCACACTGAATAACATACTTCTTCACATCCTTATGAAGAGTAGGCCAATAATAGCCTGCTTGCAACACCTTGAATGTTGTCCTTTTTGCTGCAAAGTGACCTCCACAAGGCCCATCATGATACGTCAGAAGGATGTCAAAGACCTCCTCTTCCCTTACACATCTTCTCAAGATTTGATCTAGGCCAAGTTTGAACATATTGCCACCAATCTAGGTGAAGGGGGCACTTTTCCTGATTATCTTACTCTTCTCTTTGGAGGGCCGGTTTGGTGGGGACTGTGCTAACACTAGATAGTTTGCTATATCAAAAAACCATGGGGAGAGCACTAAAATAGAAAACAAATGCTCATCTGGGAACTGATCATTCACCATTCCTTCTTCACCTGCAGGCAGATTCATTCTAGATAGAAAGTCAGCAACAACATTTTCTTTACCAGGCCTATTAACAATAGTTAAATCAAACTGCTGTAATAAAAGTAACCATCTGATGATTCTAGCATTTACATCTGGTTTGTTCATTAAATATTTAATTGCAACATGATCAGTATGCACAAATGTTTGATAGCCTGTAATGTAATTCCTAAACTTGTTCAATGAGTGCATAATAGCCAAGAGTTATTTTTCTGCCACAATATAGTTTAGTTCAGCCTTTGATAGGTTTTTACTTGTAAAGTAGATGGCATAAGGAAATTTCTCTTCTACCTATCCTAAGGCTGCTCCTATGGATCTATGTGAGGCATCAACATGAATGTGAAAAGGGAGGGCCCAGTTTGGGCCTATAAATATTGGTGCAGTGGTTACCTTATCCTTTAAAATGTCCAAGGCCTCTTGACAACTCTTTGACCATATAAATTTAGAATCTTTGGCCAATAATCCAAACAAAGGAGAGGCTAACTTGCTGAAGTATTTTATGATTCTTCTGTAATATCCAGCTAGTCCTAAGAAACTCCTAACATCTCTCTGCTTTTGTGGAGGAGAGACCCTTTGAATGGTTGCTGCTTTGTTTGGGTCCCCTTGCAGTCCTTGTTGAGATATTGAGTGACCTAGCACAGTCCCTTCAATCATTAAGAATTCACATTTTTCTGGACTAAGGGACAGGTTCATCTCAATGCATTTGTGTAATTCTTTGCCCAGGTTAGTCAGGGCCTCTTGGAAATCACAACCATAAGGTGTAAAATCATCCATGTAGATATCCACAATGTCATGAAATAATTCAGCGAAGATACTTAGGACTGCTCTCTGGAAAGTGGCAGGAGCATTGCACATGCCGAAAGGGAGGACTCTATAGGAAAAAGTACCCCATGGATAGGTGAAAGTGGTCATATCCTGGTCTTCTGGGAAGATTTTGATTTGGTTGTACCCACTAAATCCATCTAGGAAAGAAAATAACTTCTTTCCTGCCAGGCCATCTAGCACTTGGTCAATGAAGGGTAGGGGAAAGTGATCCTTCTTTGTGGCCTTGTTCAATTCCCTATAATCGACAAAAATACTTCACTTCCCATTTTTCTCGGGCACTAACACCAAAGGAGAGACCCACTCACTGTCAGAGATAGGGTAAATGAAACTTTCGTCTAACAGTTTCTGCAATTCTTCTTTGACTATGTCTTTGAGGGATGGATTCATTCTCCTTTGTGGTCGCCTGACTGGCTTGCAACCTTCCTTGATGTATATGTGGTGAGTACACACCGAGGGGCATACTCTCTTCATTTCCTTGTAGTTTCAAGCAAAGGCTTCTAGGTTCTCTTTCAACAAGTTGCATAGTTGTTCCTCCTTTGAAATAGAGAGAGATGGATTAATCTTCAAGGTTTTCTCTGGCCCAAATTCTATGGTTTTTACTTGGATTGGGTTGGAATCGGCCAAACATAAGTCACTTTGATGATTGTTCAGTTTTTCTTTTACTTCTTCTTCTAGGGGTAATGAACTAGGAGTTGGACTTTGGATCAGGCGTTCAATTAAATCATCCTCATCTTGTTACTCTCATCCTATGATGGCTTCCAAAGTATAAAGTTCTGCAGAATAAAGTTCATCTTCTTCCTCCTCCAACCAAAAAGGTAAGTCATGTTCTAGGGAGGGTTGAGCAGAAGGGTATGAGACTAATTGTTTGGACATATGCCCATTCTTGATGGTCATATTCCTAGCTCTGCAGCGAATGTAGGCATTAGCTGTAGCCAACCATGGCTTCCCAAGGATGAGAGGGTAACTAGTTAGCTTAGCCTTAGGTTGGAGAACTAGGAAATCTACTGGATACTCCCAGGAATCAATGGAGACCATCACATCCTCCAAAATTCCCTCAGGGGTGACTGTGGAATGGTCTGCAAGCTACAACACTGTTGGGGTCTTTCTTAATGACCCTTGGAGGTTAAGCTTGAGCATGGTATCCTTGGTCATCACATTAATGGCAGCCCCAAGATCAATCAGGGTGTGGGACAATGGTGCCATTGATGTGGACATCGACTACAGGGCTTCCAGGGTCTAAGTATTTTGGACATATTGCATGCCCCAACATTAAGTCAGATAATTTCCCAATGAAATTAACGGTAGGGGCATCCCTTTTTATTCTTCATGGATGCTTAAAGCACTTATCCTTAATCAATTTATTGCAAATAGGCACATCTTTGATTTCCTGGAGAAGGGGCATATTTACACATAGGTTTTAGAACTCTCCCAGAAGTTTAGTTTCTTCTGGGGTAGGTTGGTGTGGTTGGGCTAATCTTTCAGGAAAGGGTGGATTTGCTTTAAGGTTTCTTTCCTCTGTTTTTTCTTCAACCTCCTTATGTGGAGAGGGAGGTCGGTTATCTAGGAGAATTCTCCTAGATATCAGGTTGATCTCCTGAATTTCAACAGCAAACGCTGGGTATGATGTCTCTCCACCATATGTCTGTTGGGCCTGCCTATTGTTTGGGTTTGGATTTGGCTGGGTAGGCATTTGGGGTTGCCTAGGTGGAGTAGAGTGCAAGAGTTGCAGTTGGGTATGTGGAGTATCAAAGAAGGTATTTTTTGATGGTTATTTCAGTATCTTTTTATTAGGACTTATAAGCCTTTTTGCATTATGAACTCAGAAAATGATAAAGAATTATAATAAAACATGTGAGATTAATATAGAATGCTGACAATTGTCGTTTCCATGTACAGGAGGGAGGTAAAATGAAAAGTGGCTGTCCTAAAGGAAAAGAAAAAGATGGGTTAATTGATGTCCCTTCGACGGGAGACCACATGCAAACCAGATCAAAACGGACCAACCCAGGAAAGGAAGCGGAGATATCAGCTCGGCGCAGAAAAGAGAAGAAGTGACTCAGGATTAACGATTCTATGAATCCCTCAGGATCCTTGATCCTGAGGGATTGCTGTTTTATCTATTTCTGCATATAGATATCTCCGTCGCCACCCTTATATAAGGGGCAACATTGTTAGCTAAAAGTGTGGTTATGCTCTTATGTAATTTCTTTAGAAAGATCAAAACTGTGATCATTATGTCCTGTTAAGACTTGCTCTACTGTAATTTTACTTCATGCATTAATATAGACTTGGTTACTCTTTTATCTTTGAGCCTGGAATAACTTCAAGCAGTGTACCCCTGGAGGCTAAGGGCCCGACCCTGGAGGACACTTTCTCTTGTACCATTACGCGTGGTTTCTGTGTGGTTTTCTTATCAACGTGATCTGGTAATCTGACGTGTTTTATAAAGTTTATGTCACATGCTCTGTCGTGTTTAATCCATTAATGTTCCTGAAAACAGAAGTGTTGTATTAACGCTGCATCATATTACTTTTCCTTTCGGTGTTGGTATAATACGGTTAGTTTCTATAGGATACTATCGTTCCATTATAGAGTTTTTGTGTTATGCGATTGTGCCTTAACATTACATAATTCATCTTGGAAGCTCTGATTCTATATGATTATTGGATTCTCGAATATTACTGTTTCATCTTGAGATGCAATTGTACACTTCCTAATTAGAGTGACAACTGAATCAGACTGAGCATGTTATGTTTATATGGTTTTCAGTGCCATTCCATCATGTATCTGTAGGCAGTGTTGTTCCATTTGTGTGTACATCTTTAAGAATGAAGGATTGATGTTTGGTTATGACTAATGCACGTGATTGAATAAATTCACAGCTTGTTAGATTTAGTTACTTCTCTAGTCCTTGATTGTTGTTCCATTTCTGAATTGTTGTTCCATTTCTGAATTGTTGTTCCATTTTCGAATTGTTGTTCCATTTCAGAATTGCTGTTCCATTTTAAGGTTGTTGTTCCATTTCATTGTTGTTCAATTTATTTGTCGTTCCATTTCTTGTTATTTGTTATTTTGCTGTGAAGGACGATCTCAGGCTGTAGTGAGCTTTGGCATCTTCTGCCCGGCTCCCAGACCCCTGATCTGTTCTCCGATTTCTTTTCCATTAGTTTCTAAAGAGATGGGGTTATTGCTACCAAACCCTTGACTGATGCATTGCTTAATATCTGAATGTGTGATTTAGCCTTTTGAAGTAGTTAAGTTGTAGACATGCATCCATTTACTTTTGTAGTTTCAAACAACTGTACTACGAGCATTACTCTAGCAAATGCTAAGCCTCAGACAGAGACACTCTTTGAAATAGCAAAACGTTCCCGGATTGACATATTAATGTGAGTTAACTAAAGGTGAAAGAGACCCTTTTTATAGCTCCACATTTTGGTGCCGTTGCCGGGGAAAGAGTGTAGCCATTTGTTCTTTTTCTCAGAGCAGTGTACGAGCCTGCTAGGGAAGAATTGGGTTTTGAAAATGGAAGGTAAGAACCTACATTTGGAGCAAGTAAAAGCCTTGCTCCTTTGCCCGCTTTCCTGCAAATTTGCTGTTGTTTCTTAAGTAGGATTTAGTAGTTAAATTGAGTGCATGACTAAGCAGAAAAAGTTAGAGAAAAATTCCAAACCTTTACCAAAGCCAAAAAAAGCTAAGGGGTTTGTGACCCTTGGTCGATCAACCTTCATAGACGAAATCTATAAGAAAGCCGAATCTCATCCCTCAGTAGGACCCAGGAAAATTACTTCTAAATAACCTACTAGCTCCCTTCAGGCCACAAGTTCACCATCTGTAGTGTTTGATGAGGTGCATAGTCAAACTGATGAGCAGGACTTTCAAGAAACTGAAAATTCTACTCCAGAGCTATTGCAGGAAGGGAATTTTAGTAATCTTTGTGAAGGAGGAGGAGAGATAGGGGAAACTGAGGAACCGAGATCTCCTCTTAGGATAATTCAGCCATTAAGCAGCCCAGACAAAGGAAGTGCTGCAAAAATTACTATTGCAGAAACCCAATCTCCTCAGTCAAAGTCCCAAATAGAGGAAGTGCTATTAAAACTATTCTTGTCAAAGCCATTCCTTCTCAACTTAGGAACACCCTCCTAGATATCCCAGAAGGTTATTGGCATATATTTGACCCAATGGCTCAAAACCAGCCAAACACCCAAACCTCTACATTAAAATAACCCATAGTGGATTCTACAGCAAACGCCCCCATGAAAGCAATCCCTCTTCAACATATCCCTACATTTCACGGGCTTACATTAGAAGACCCAGATGCATTTTTATTTGAATTTGATGTACTGTTTAGGGGATATGATTACCCCACTGACCCCTAGAAACTAAAACTGTTTCCCTCTACACTAAAAGGGGCTGCTTTAAGATGGTTTATGGGATTAGGTGGTGGGGTTATAAATAACTGGGAACAAATGAAAGAATCTTTTCTAAAAAAATATCAGGACTATTGTAGGTCTAGAGAATTGAAAGATGAAATATTCCAGATGATAGCTAGATTAAACGAAACATTAGAAGAGTATGTGGAATGTTTCCAGTATAATCTACAAAGATCTCCCTATGCATCACTGCCTTTACTTGACAACGTGTTGAAAACAACATTAATAAGGGGCATGAAGGAACAATGGATCGAAACATTAAACATTATGGGAAAAGGGGATATTTATCAGAAAAGTTTTGTTGACATTATTGATTTATGTATCAGGAGCTCAAGAGGTAGCACCCAAATAAAACCGGAAGAACATGATCGATTTGTAAGAGAGAATAAAATCTCATCAGAGGGAGTAATGCATGTAGAAATTGGAAATTTATTAGAAAATTTTAAAACTGATATACTAGGGACACTGACTACACAATTGGATATTTTGCAGGCCAAGCAGAAGCAAATGGAGGCAGAACAGAATTTGGCAATATTCTGCCCCAGATGCAGGAAGAAGCATAGCCATAAGGAGTGTCCACTAGATGCAGTCCAAACATCCACCATCTGTACAAGAGATCACTCTACGGAAAACTGTACCTCACTACCTGGAATGAAAGCAATATATAAGGAAGTAGAAGAAGAGCCAGAAGCGGTGTATCTGCTCAACTAGCGCCATCAGTGGCAGTCGCGACAAACTGGTATGTTTCCAGACCTAACTTCTTCTTTTCAGTCTCCACAGTATAATACTCAACAGTATAATACGTGGCAAAGACAATTTCAGCCCCCATTTCCAAACTGGTCACCACAGTCATTTCCTTCCGCAAACCCGTGGCTGAATCAGAGAAGCCAATCTGGTTGGCTGAACCATCCTTATCCCCCACCATATTGGCAAAACAACCCATACCCACCACAATGGACCCCCCCTACTTCACAAAGCTCAGCTTGGCAGACAAACTAGCAGAGTCCAATGCATCAGCCAGTAGGAATTATCCCTCTCCCTCAACCTACACTGCCAGCTTTACAGCAAAATCCCCAGTCTAATCTGAGACTGCAACTCCCAGCCCAACCCAACCCCAACCCAAACAACAGACTGGTCTAATCTCTCCAAATCCTAGAAACACCAGAAGTAGGACCCGATCTGAGGGAGTGTAATGATCTTCAGTTAAGATCTGGGCGTATTATTCAAACTAAGGGAAATAAAACAGTTCAGATTGAAGATCATTTACCTAGAGAACATCTGTCACATGACGAGGATGTGAATAAAAAACAAACTCATAATCAAGCAACCACATCCTCTCCCCCGTTCCCAGAATGATTAGTCATACCTCGAACTATACAACAACCTGATTTTGACATTCTGGGAGAATTACAAAATTTGTACATAAAAATTCCATTCCTCCAAGCCATTCAAGACATCCTGATATACGCAAAAACTATCAAAGAATTGTGCATAAAAAGACCAAGGAGGAATATAACAAATAATCCAAGAGTTCAAGTAGTCGGCACTTTATCTGACTTATTATCAGGAAAAGAAACACCCATTAAATACGAAGACCCAGGAAACTCAATAGTAACTGTCCAAATTTATGGTCAAACCCTTCCCAATGCCTTAGTTGATCTCAGAGCTGCAATCAATATCTTAACAACCATACTTGCCAAAACCTAGGCATTCCATCTGCAGAACCCACCTCCACTTTGTTAGAATTGGCTGACCGATTTGTGGTTAGGCCAGAGGGTATGCTACATGATGTCATGGCCTCGGTTGACTCCTGGTAATATCCAACCGATTTTATGATAATAAATCCTAAAACCCAACTTGATGGACATCCATTGATCTTAGGAAGACCTTGGCTTGCCACTTCCGATGCCTATATTGGCTGTCGGCAAGGGAATATGATCATAACCAGGGGAACAAATATCAAGAATTTAGTGTTATATCCCCAAGCATAGCCAAGTGTCACAATAGTCAAAACTAATAGGCACCCTGTATCATATCTTACTGATAACATTAGATCTCCATTAACTATAAAAGAAGCACTTAATTTCAAAGACCAAACAAAAGATGATGTCATCAATAATTTCATTAGTCAAATTGAACTCACATCTCACATCCAATGTCATATGATAAAAGCAGCATTTGATAACGAATTTGAAGAAGACCCTCTGAAAGATACACATGATCATACAATCCCTATCACCTCTATTGCAAATAGTAAAGTTGTGGAAATTGAACCCAGAAAAACATTAAACATTAATGCCAACCTCACATCCGAACAAGAAACAAAGCTCATCCATATGTTAAGGAAATATAAAGAAGCATTTGCATGGGACTACCCTGATATGAAAGGAATTGACCCCCAGTTATGTACACACCACATTTACATAGAAAAAGATGCAAGACCTATTATACAGCCTCAGAGAAGACTAAATCCTTATCTAAAAGAGGTGGTAAAAGCCGAGCTTCAAAAAATTTTAGATGTTAACTTTATCTACCTTATCTCTGATAGTAAATGGGTCTCCCCGCTTGTGGTGGTAACAAAAAAGAATGGGAAATGGAGAATCTGCATGGACCACAGGGAGCTAAATAAAGCAACACAAAAAGATCACTTCCCCCTCCCATTCATCGACTAAGTATTAGACACTTTGGAAGGAAAGAAATTCTTTTCTTTCATTGATGGCTTCAGTGGGTACAACCAAATACATATTGCCCCTGAAGATCAAGACAAAGCTACTTTTATTTGTCCTTGGGGAACATTTGCCTATCGAGTTTTACCTTTTGGCTTATGCAATGCCCCTGCCACATTCCAAAGGGCTATCCTTAGCATTTTTTAAGACCTAATAAATGAAGGACTGGAAGTATATATGGACGACTTTACTCCATACGGAGATGAGTTTGACCCAGCATTGGATACACTAGAAAAAGTCCTACAATGTTGCATTGCTACCAAGCTTTATTTGAGCCATGAAAAATGTTATATGATGATGACGGAAGGACTTATTTTAGGACACTATATTTCAGCAGCTGACATTCAGGTAGATCCAGCCAAAATCCAAATACTTCTGCTTATTCCTACTCCCACCACTCAAACAGAGGTACATAGCTTTCTTGGATTTTTTGGTTATTACAGAAGGTTTATAGAACATTATTCATGTATTGTTGCACCTTTGTATGCACTAACTGGTAGTGTTGATTTTCTTTGGACAGAGAAATGTGAACATGCTTTCAAGGATCTGAAGAAGCTTGTATCCACAACCCCAGTCCTTCGAGGACCAAATTGGGATTTTCTATTCTAGATATCATCTGATGCCTCAGACACATCCATTGGAGCGGTCCTTGGGCAGGAAGAGGATAGAAAACCATATGCAATTTATTACATTAGCAAAAATCTATCCCCTGCTGAATTAAACTATACTGTCACTGAAAAAGAATTTCTAGCTGTTATACATGCTGTCAATAAGTTCAGACATTACATTACTGGATATCCTGTTATCTTGTACACAGATCATTCTACTATAAAATATTTAGCAAACAAGCCTATCAAAAATGGCAGAATAACTAGATGGTTGATTTTATTGCAGGAATTTGATATTACAATCAAGGATCGACCTGGAAAAGAAAACTCAGTAGTTGATTTCCTCTCAAGAATTCCAAAGCTAGTTGATGCAGCGACAGTTGAAGATCAATTTTCGGATGAGCATCTCTTTGCTGTCGTTGTTCAAACACCCTGGCATGCTGACGTTTCCAATTACCTAGCAGTAGGTAAGTTACCAAAGCATCTAACCCCTAATGAGCGAAAACAAATTGTTCAACGAAGTACTAGATTTTCGTGGATTGGGGGCTATTTGTTTCACACAGGGGCAGACATGCAAATCAGGAGATGCTTTTGAGAGGATGAATTTTTTTGACGTTTTGAAAGCCTGCCATGACCAACCATGTGGTGGACATTTCGCTGATCGCAGGACTGGACATAAAGTGTTACAAATAGGGTATTATTGGCCCACAATTTTCAAAGATGCAAAGAAATTTGTCCAAGCCTGTGACAGTTGCCAGAGAGCGGGACGCCCTAGTCAGTCGGATGAGATGCCTCTGGAACCACAACTAGTCATCGAACCATTTGAGCGATGGGCTCTTGATTTCGTCGGACCAATCAACCCATCATCAAACTAGAAAACATACATTTTGGTGGCAATAGAATATGTCACCAAGTGGGTTGAAGCAGAGGCATTGCCAAGAGCCACAGAAGACTCTGTTATACAATTCCTGTTCCATCTATTTGTACGTTATGGCCTTCCAAGATAGATAATTACAGATGGTGGACCACAGTTTGCTTTAAACAAAATAACTGCAACACTCAACAACTATCATGTCCAGCATAAAATCACTACTCCATACCACCCACACGCAAATGGTGTTAGGGTCCCACCCTAACCCCCTTATCTATGTAATGGGACCACGTCATAGTTAAGAGTCAATAAAGCCCATATTAATAATTGTAAGTGGTTAATC
>APFE031053080.1:2322-15134 GCA_000404065.3 Pinus taeda
AATCAGTTGATGCATGCATGCACTCAACTAGTGTACTCCAGTTAACTGAAGATTCCCTCATCAGAAACTCATGCATGTATATTCTGAGAAAGACCCAGTTGAGATTAAAGTCAATGAAAATGTACTATCAATTGCACATGTTTTCTTATAAAGAAAACTCGTGCATGCAGTCAAGGCATCATTCCTTGAGGATTGTGCAATTCTGGCAGTGTGTGAGATCAGGTGATCATCCACTGGGTAGAAGAGGTTTTCCACTTGGTTGAAGGAGAATCATCCCACAGGAACTGCGCAAGGAAATAGGAGCTTGGAGGGCAGAGAGGAAGGCTTGAGAGAAGCCAAGATATCCTGTGAGAATCTATGAGGATTGTACTGAGAGCTGGCTAGCTATGAGAGCTAAGGCTTTGTATAATCTCTATGTATTTCCACCTTGTATGATAATACAAATAGTGCAGTTTTTAGCTGAGGCTTTCCCCAAAGTATATTCATGTGTATTGTGCGATTGATTCTTCTTCTTCTGGTTATATTGTTCAGCTCGATCTTTAAGCTTCCGCAAATTTATAGTAGAATTAGGTTATAGTACTCTTCTTTTATTTATAATGCATTATCGGGTTAACCTGCACTAAATTTTCTACAAGTATTGTAATGCGCCTTGGCTTCTCCAATGCACGGAGCTAGTTCATCTCTTTGGAGGAGCAGGTGGATGTGGTTGTAACATTCCACTGTTGGGGCTAGCAGGTTTACATGGATGTATTGTATGATTAGAACTCAATTCTTTATAGAATAAGAGCTAGCATGTTTTCATGCCTATGTTTTTATTATAGTTGGATTGTTCTGGTTGCTGGAGCAATGTATGTTGTTTAACTTACGTAGTTGTGTATGAATTGTTTCATATGCATTTATATGAATTTTGTTGCAGATGCATTGTTGGTTTAACCATCACTTTCGATTTCCAGCTGACTTTCTTTCCAGCTTGTGATGCATCTTCGCTCGTGTGTTTCCTTCCCATCTAAGTACTGTTACAGGTTTCCAAGGGGTGCACTCATCTCAGCCCACATGTGTTAGAACCTTCCATGCACCTTCCTTGACTCACTACAGTGGTCACACCCTTGCTACCAACAGAGTTATCTTACTTTCTTTTGTGTGAAATCGCGGTCAAGGAATTTCTTTATGACCCACTGCTGGGACTCCTACACCAAATGGTTTTAGGTCTAATTGGGACTTCTTACCAGGGAGATCCCCTTGACATGTTGGCAGGTCCAGCACCGTCAAAAATTTTGGCACTAGAAGGAGGGCCTGATGACAAGTTGTGCCCTCTCATCCAGTTTTGAAACTTTGCATACCTTTCATGGATTCTTGCACTCTTCTCCCTCCGTGATGTTTTTCGAATCGTGAAGATGTCTCCATCACGGGGGAGTTTTTCGATCTATTGCCCACTTACACTTTTGATGGTGAAGACGAAGTGGCCTGGCCTAAGTACTTACATGACTTTCTTTCTATGATTCATGAGGAAGATGGGTGTTCTGACGAACAGGCTAGCTTGTTGCTTGCACACACACTTCACGAATCTCCATCTCGATGGTTGTTTAGCCTACCAACTTACAACGTGCACTCACTTGAGCACTTTTGTGATCTTATTGAAGACATAGTCTATCATTTTAATCCATACAATCTTGACCAGAAACTATTATAGCAATGGAAGGCTTCGCATGAATTGGTTATTGGTTTTTGGCAGTGCTTCTGTGGCTTGTAGTTTCAAGCTCTGAGGAGCTAGATGAAATTTTCCTATCTTTGGGATCGGTTCAAGTATTACCTTAAGAAATATGCCCATCCTAAAAAGAATCTTGAGATCAAGCCTCGCTCAAAATTCTTCACTAATGGAGCTGCGCAATCTCATGTGGATGTGGTCACTATCTCGACTGATTGTCCACATTCCTCTCATTCAACATCTCCACCACTGCCGAGTGATGTTGAGGATTATTCTCACACACTTGATTAGCTTTCACATCCTCCTAACATCACTTCACTCAATTTTCACATAGATTTGGTTGTGAGTCCTTAGAGTTCTCATATGCATTATGTTCTACGACCTTCATCTTCTCACTCGAGTGTTCCTCCGGATGATTATGTCTTGTGTCTGTCCATTCTGGACTCTTCACTTGTTGTGAACGAGGAACAACCCATTGACGAAGTTGGTGTTACACAACCAAAATTCATTGTAATTCATGAAGAGTATGAGTTGGAGCTTGAGCGTCAACAATCGACGAAGGATGACTCCCTTCTGTCTCAGCGCCCTCTGTTCTTTCCCAACATCTTTGGTGAACCTGTCATCCATGATTTCGCATGTGTGTCTTCATCCATGGATGCACCCATTGTTGATCACTCATAGGCCACACTGGATGATGTCCATCATTCGACAACAGAGAGGATAAGTCATTCGTTGAAAATCCACTTGACCTTTCATCTATCTTTTCCGGAAACACAGAGGATGAGTTTGTTCGATTTTCATCTACCCCTCTATTTGATTCATCTGATCATGAGGATGTTGATGAAATTATTGATTTTTCTGATCGTGGCAATTGTGATCCATTTGTTTCCATATTTGATCACGATCATGACCTTATCATAGTTGATCTCTCAAATCCATCAGTTTATGATATTTGATGATGAAGTTAAAACACCAAAGACTGTTGAGGCACTTCAGCCCAAGCTGATGGTTATGTCAGGTCCTTGCTCTCTTGGGGTTAGTCTCACTTCCAATCATGAAAATGTTCAATCACCCAAGGCTCCTGATCACTCATCTGTATGCATTGAAGATCCATCTCACACACAGATCATACTTCCACTCGAACTACACGATCCCACCGCTCAGGCATTGGAGGAAGCTTACATTGCAAGCACTCGTTCGTGACGCAAGTTGTATTTATTTCTTTCGTTTTCTTACATGTCATAGTCAAGAGTGTGCTTATGCTTCAAAGTTTCACGCATTGTCACACAGCATCATGATAAATCCACAGACTGCTCGTCATCCACTTGTACTAACTTATGTCCTGTGGGCACTTTAAAACACGAAGTGTGGTTGTCTTCATTGTTATATATTTCTTGCTTGCTGGTTTTGTAGAAATTTTGAATAATATGACACTTATTCACATAGATTATCCCGATTATACACTACTGTGGAATACATGCATAATACATAACCTCCTCTACATTGATCATCAATTTTGCGGAATCAAGAAACATTAACATGCACACATAGAAGCATCAATCACACATATCAACACGGTATTTTCCCGGGGAAAGCATCTCGCTAAAAACCCCAACTATCTGTATATTATATTGATTGAGAACATGTAACAATACATAGTACAATACTTCTCACAAGTACTCAGTACTATATCCACCTGTTACACACAATACAACTCAGATCTGATCTCCAAATCTCCTTCGCTGCTTGCCTACCTCCACTGCACAATACATGCTGAGAATGGATGATAATGGCTCAAGAAAACTCTTATTTACTTGGAAAAATCATGTGATCACAAGCTACAATTGCCCTTGGCCTCATTGGCATTACTCAATCCCATGCATGTGAAAATCTCATGCACAACTGATAGTCACAACTCACCCTTTCACTTACCTCTAACACTTGTCTCCACTGAACTGTCCATGCACTGAGTTAATTGATGTATTCTTCAGTTGCATTATGAGTTAACAATTAGTGAATTAATTAATAACTAATTCACACAACTCGTCACTTAGTCTATTGGCCAGTTAGACTAAATAAAACTAGTTCAACTAAGTCAAACTGAACACAACTCCATTAATTGCTCATCTAACTCCACAGAACTCAACCACTTGAGTTCTAACTGAAGTCCTTCATGCAATAGCTCAGTCAACCCATACGTAACCACATGATTCCTTTAGGCAGTTGCATGTGCCACATCTGTAGCTCCAACTGAAGTGCTCCAAGAGAATAAGATAAAGTTTAGAGTCCAAATATTACTAATGGCTAATAATATTTGATTGTTTCTATTTTTACCTGGCAGTCTAAAAATAGACTCTGATCACATCGTTGTGAACCAAAAATAAAAGTCCATCTATTTTTCCCAACATGCCCAATCATCCATAAACAGCATCCTGCAACTCATAGACCATGATCCATATTTCTAAAAATAGACATAGTCTAAAAATAGACTTTGCGCCATAATTTGCCTACGGGCCTGCTTAGTGAAGGCGACTCCTTTCCACTAAGCTCCATCATCTTGTTGCATTTTCAACACTCCCTCTCAACAAGATATGGATTATCTGCAACCCCTATCCTATAACTCTTGAATGTTCTGCATGCAACACATCTGCCCAGTCTACTTGCTCCAACAACACTTGGAACAAAAACACTCCCAACTGACCCCTCTATTGGGCTTGGAACATACTCTGATGCTAAAGCTCTACCTGTTGTTGACAAGTGCTCCCTCTCTGACATCTATGCTACTACAACATATCCATGCATCTCGCACCATTGCACATCTCTCTGTGCCACCTAGCACTGTGCAAAACACTTGTGCCTCTCGCATTGTTGCAGCCTACTAGCTATGCGTTGTCTTGGGATTCCCTACACTGTCGCTCTCTCTATCGCTCCATCCGCATCTATCTCTACCCAATCAGTCAGTTCCTGCTACTCCACATCGGGGCTCCTGTAGCAAGGTCTCATCCAAGAGGTTGGGTACCTCAAGGATCCCGCCCCTCCTCCTTGGGACGATCACTCTATATCACCCCACCTCCTACCTGAAGGTATGGCTGCATGTGATCCCTCAGCCCACCTGGCTTGAAGTTTTCCTCTACTGGAGGTCTCTGCATGAGTAGATGTCTCTACTTGATCTCCACTTAGCTTCCTCTATTGTGGTTGCTCCACAACCTCCTGAAGTTGTTGCACCAATCGTGGCTCCTCCACAATCGTCTAAGACTTCTTCTGGCTCTACATGTTGAGAGGTAATATACCCTCCCTATCAACCACCAAGTCTCCATCAATTGCCTTGTTGCTCAAGACTTAGCATGCATCTTAAACCTCGAGAGCATACAGGTTCTTGACCCGTGAACCAATCTGCTTCACCTGTCTAGTGATGATGTGTCTAAGGAAAACCTTTCCCTCTCTGAAGACTACATCATAGCCTCTGTCTTCCAGCATCGCAATCGACAACAAGTTTCTCTTCAGTCCTGGTACATACTTGACATCGGTCAAGGTAATGCGAGGTCCATGCTCCCTCTGAAAAATAACTGTGTCTACACTTGAGACACTATACTTCTCATCATTACCCATCGCTATGAGTATCTGGAGATCTTTCTCCTCCAAAGTACTGAACAAACTTTTGTCGCCGATCATGTGGAAAGAAGCTCCACTATCAAGAAACCAACCACTTCCCACCATGGATGAAACCATGCATGCGAAGAGTGTGAAATCCAACTCAAACTGTGAAGCAAGTGCCTCACCTTCATATCCTTCCCCAGATCCCTTCTTGGACTTCTTCTTTGGGAAATTAGTAGCATAATGGCCCAACTCATGACAACGAAAGAATCTCACCTTCAACTTGTCAACCTTCTTCCCATCATTGGAAGAACTAGATTCAGAAAGAGAAACCTTCTCCTTCCCCTTCTTCGCCTTACTCACTAAGGCACAGTTCTCCTCATCATGCATAGATGAAGAACTATCTCTGGTGCTCCACCTGGTCTCCTCTTGCACAAGATCTAACCAAAGTCTCTCCCATCCTGGCAATTTCTCCTGACCATTGACAGAGTCCTGATAGGAATGCCAACTCTTCGGAAGACCAAGGAGAGCCAAGCTCACCGAGTCCTCATCATCGACAGTCACCCCCACACTTCCCAGCTCATCCCGGCGTTGGGTGAACTTCGTGAGATACTGGGGCATATTGTCTCCATTCTCACACTTAGATGTTTCTGAGTTTATCCTTGAGCATCATTCCACCAGCTCAAAACTCAACCGCTTCTGGTCTAAAATTCGTGAGAAAAAAGTATTTCTTGTACAGAGATCGACTGTATGGGCATTCACCAAATATCTCACCTTCCAAAAGAAGGATGAATCTAGAAGGCACCTGGCCCGATTATAGACTCTGCTTGAAGAAATAAAATGTAGTTACTTCCTGAATAGTAGATCTGATGATCAATCCTCGCTTTGATATCCTGTAGAAATCTCTTCTACAAATCAACCAGCTCCGATACCATGTAGAAATTTTGAATAATATGACACTTATTCATAGATATTATCCCGATTATACACTATTGCAGAATACATGCATAATACATAACCTCCTCTACGTTGATCATCAATTTTGCGGAATCAAGAAACATTAACATGCACACATAGAAGCATCAATCACACATATCAACACAGTATTTTCCCAGGGAAAGCATCTCGCTAAAAAACCCAACTATCTGTATATTATATTGATTGAGAACATGTAACAATACATAGTACAATACTTCTCATAAGTGCCCAGTACTATCTCCACCTGTTACACACAATACAACTCAGATCTGATCTCCAAATCTCCTCTGCTGCTTGCCTGCCTCAACTGCACAATACCTACTGAGAATGGATGATAATGGCTCAAGAAAACTCGTATTTAATTGGAAAAATCACGTGAGCACAAGCTACAATTTCCCTTGGCCTCATTGGCATTACTCAATCCCATGCATGTGCAAATCTCATGCACAACTGATAGTCACAACTCACCCTTTCACTTACCTCTAACACTTGTCTCCATTGAACTGTCCATGCAATGAGTTAACTGATGTATTCTTCAGTTGCATTATGAGTTAATAATTAGTGAATTAATTAATAACTAATTCACACAACTCATCACTTAGTCTATTGGCCAGTTAGACTAAATACAACTAGTTCAACTAAGTCAAACTGAACACAACTCCATTAACTGCTCATCTAACTCCACAGAACTCAACCACTGAAGTCCTAACTGAAGTGCTTCATGCAGTAGCTCAGTCAACCCATAGGTAACCACGTGATTCCTTCAGTCAGTTGCATGTGCCACATCTGTAGCTCCAACTGAAGTGCTCCAAGATAATAAGATAAAGTTTAGAGTCCAAATATTACTAAGGGCCAATAATATTTGACTGTTTCTATTTTTACCTGGCAGTCTAAAAATAGACTCTGATCACACCACTGTGATCCAAAAAATAGAAGTCCATCTATTTTTCCCAACATGACCAATCATCCATAAACAACATCCCGCAACTCATAGATCATGATCCATATGTCTAAAAATAGACATAGTCTAAAAATAGACTTTGCGCCAAAACTTGCCTGCGGGACCACTTAGTGAAGGCGACTCCTTTCCACTAAGCTCCATCATCTTGTTGCATTTTCAACAAGCATTTCTTGTTGCACACTTTTCAACACTGTATATTAACTTTAATGTATTGATGTTTGTGTCTTGGGTTTACCTATTACGTATGATTATTGATAGGAGATGCTAATGCATGAAATATATATATATATATATATATATATATATATGCGAGTATGCTAACCTAGTTGTTGATACTCATGTCTTAGTTTGTAAACTTCTAGGGTCTGTAAAACCCTAGTAGAAGATTAATATTCTAGTATATGATGATATTGTTTTCAATATAATGATAACATATAGGGTTTGCTACAAGCCTTAGTAGAAGTCTGACAGGTAAAAACAAATTGATGAAACCTTAGATGCATAGTAGAATTGTTATTTGATTGGATTGCCGATATCTAAGGCTTTGTGTCTCGAAGATGAAATCTAGGGTTTGAAATAAATCATAGTAGAGTCTGTCATATATCTCTGAAGGCAATATTGAGGCCCTATATTTAATGAGATTGATATCTTGATTGAGTTACTTTAAGTCTTGATGATGTAGTCTGGGGGTTGTGACAAAATTCTAGCAAGATGTTGAAATCTAGTATGTCTCTTATGAACCTATCTAGGTTTACGTGTTTGATGTCTAAAGTTTGAATGATTTAATGATTCCATTATAATGATATGATTTTTTGTATAGTTAACTTCACACTTCTATATATATATATGTATTTGGTTGTACTTCTATTAAAGTGTTGCAGGTACATTATCTTCACGATGTTGGAGATATTCATGAGCAAGATGAAGGAAGTTAGAAGGATGATGATGCTCAAGATGACCTTGATGAAGTCGTGAAAGGTTGAAGCTTCTCCGATGTTATAGAAGAAGAACACTATTAATCTCCCTAAGTGAAGTACATCTCCCTAGTTGACAGGGAGGGCATATTATGATAGTCTTGATGGATACCTTGTAGAAATCGGAGAATGAATAGATCTGCGATGTATTGAGGATGTCTTAGTGTTTATGAAGAAATGAAAGAAGAAAAGTTTCCAACAATCTGTATATGAATAAGTGGCATTGGGATGATTGAGGACCCCGAAGGTTTGTATTTACTTATATGTATATTTGAAAGTTTATTGCTCATTGGGGTTTGTGTTTGAACATGTACATCTCTCCATAAAATAAATACAAACACTTGGGAAGCATGCTTGGACAAATGGATATATCTAGTTTATTAGGGAGAGACGAAGCATCTAATGGAGGATGCTTGGGAGGACATTTGGACGACCTATGTGTTGATGTCTAGATCTTGAAGAGTGTTGAAAAATATGTAACTAGGTTCGGTCTTCATTAGTATGAAATGTATTCTTGTATATATAAAATGAAAAAGAAATTGAAATTATTATTATTATTGGAGCATGAGTTTCATGCTCTGGAGCATGAGTTTCATGCTCAAGTTCTTTTATTTTATAGGTCAAGCACCCATTGAGTGCTTCTAGGGTTTGTCCTAGGTATAAGAGTCATTGTCATATTTGGAAGACCTTATGGGCACATTGTAAATTGTAATAGAAAATTTATTGTCTTGAAAATGTCAAAATACCCCCAAGATCAAGTCGGCGTGCATAAGCTGTCAAGTCGGCCTACATGAAGAGCCATGTCTACCCTTGAAGGAAGCCTATATATAAGAAGAACTCGTCTTCCATTTGGATCACTCACTCACTCATCTCTCATACAAAGAAAGGTAGCAGAAAAAGGATGAAGAAGGAAGTGCTGCGAAGAAGGACAAGAAAAGTCGAAGTGTTTTGGGTCTCTCTACTTTCTTTTGTGAATGCGAAGTTAGTCTTTCTTCATTGGGCAAGTCTAAGGTTCAATTTTTGAAGCAAGAAGAGAAATAAGACAAGCGGAGGTCTATTAGGGTTTCCTACTAGCCCTAAGGCTCAAATCAAGGCAAGTGAGGTCAAGGGAAGAGCAACAACTGGGAGATCGAAGTCTCCTAGAGAAGCAATAACAGTTGATGGGGGGAGAATTTCGGATTTACTGGAGAGGTCGAAGATATTCCAGCAGGAGGCCGAGGAAGACTTGATCTTGGAGGGTATTTGTCTGAGTCTAGGTCATGGTATTTGTTAATCGAAAGATCTGAAAGATAAGAAGAGATTTTTCAGGTTTTCCCCTCAAGAGGAGGGGTTTTGGCCTTGGCTTGCAGCTTACATACTGTGTCATTTTTATTATTGTTCTGGTAGCTGTTTGATGTATTGCACATTGAAATAAGAAAGATCAAAGCTAATAAGTAAAAAGACTACACAAGCAGTTATCAAGTTAAGAGAATTAACATATACATTGCCCTATTGAATTCTCAACATGGTATCAGAGCTTTGGTTCTCTAAGGGCATCATGAAGATCTCATCTACAATGAAGAAGCTCATCAAAAGGATTGCAAGCCATCTCAAGAAAGGCATCAAAGAGGTATGGAGAGTCTCATATTCTCTTCAAAGAAGGAATCACTCATAGAAAGAGATGAAGGAATCTTCTCTGCTCTATCTGGGGCATTCCAAGATGAAGACATCTGGGTGATTGATAGTGGTGCCTCAAGGCACATGACTGGTCACTCCCACCAATTGAAGATCTTATCACAAGGAAAATCTGCATATTTTGTGGAACTTGGAAACAACAAGAGGTATCCTGTGAAAGGCATTGGATCATCGTCCATAAAGCTAGAAGATGGAAGCAACATCCACCTCAACAACATTTTGTGTGTTCCAGTTTGTAGGTTTCCCTCAAGCTTTGGAGGGAACCCCCAACAACTCTCCAAGATAAGTATCTCATGTTTTTTCAGTTTTGGGTTCATGTACTCATTTAGTTTTGATTATATTAAATACTAATCACCTTTTTCCCTCTATTGTCTTGATTAGGAAAAACATTTACAAGGAGGAGGATCTCTCAAAACAAGGTTAGTCAAGAAACAAAAGTATGCTTTGAATACATTGATTGAAAAGATTATTCATTTGATATTCTAACTTTGTTATGACTAGCTATATTGAATCTTAATGATTCTTGTTTGGGTGATTCATCTCTTGATAAATCTACCCACCCCACACATATTTTTGATTGACTATGTAGAACCCTAGACAAGTTCTGAAAAACCCTAACCAAAGGGTATGCTAATGTAAATGTCTGAAATCCTACGCTGATTAGGAATAATGTGAAATGCTAGTTGAAGTCTTTATTGATGATGCCATGTTTAGGATTTGGTATGATTGAGAAATCCTAACTTGTTAGGATGGAATCATAAGGTCTAAAATCTTGGAACCTTTGAGTTTTTGGTAATGTAGAGTTTGTTGTGTTTTACATTGGAACCCTAACTCATTAGGGTTTGGTGGAATGTGTAAGCAAGACTCTCATATTGTCTTAGAAATGTTTTCCTTGGTATGAGTGTGTTTGTCTGATCAAACCCTAGTGTAATCAAGATGATTGTGTGTCTAACTCTATTGATATTTGTGAAGTTGGGTTTGACTAACACATGATATGCTATATATTTGCATGATGATAAAATCTAGGCATATATATGGATATTTTCTTTGGGTTGAAGTACTAGGTTGGACTAGGTCAAATGTATTTATGTTAGTAGACATATGATATGTTGATGTATGGTTATGATTTCCTAGATATGTGTTGACCTTGTCATTAATGGTCACAGGTTTTAGGATTTAATAAAAGTTTTTGTCCGAGATTCTAGGATTTTGTTGTTTGGAAATCTAGGGTGTTATAGCTAAACCCTTGTGAAGTTAAAATTGTCTAGTATGTGTAATGTAACAATCTGAGATCTACGTTGAGCTTATGAATTTCTAGGGTTTTGGAGTTAAACCTTAGTCAAAGTAAAATCTTTGAAATATGATGATTTGAGATGTGTGAAAGATTGTTGAAATTCTGAATCTTTGGTTGAGATTTATAATTGATTGGAAATCTAGGGTTTGCAACTAACCCTAATGATGATTGGTCATGTTAGTCACTGTTTGATGGTTGATTGAAAATCTAGAGTTGGAACTAACCTTCGTGGAAGCTGGCCAGGTTAATGACTAAGTTGTGATTGACTGTGATTGAATCATGTATGAATGCTAGGATTTGTATGAATCCCTATTAAGAAGTCTAACATATGTATCTTGAAAGATTGTTAAATACTTTGTAGATCTATATTTGTGTGAATTGTTTCTAGGGTTTGTTGTATGTTGCAGTAGGTATGTCATACCTTTGGAAGACACATTGGAACCCTAGATGGAATGAGAAAGTGTTTTGAAGTAGTCTAGGGTGTGTAACAAAAGTCCCTAGCAAGATGTTGAAGAGTATATGTCTCTTGTTCAAAAGTTTGGGTATTTGATTTGTATAAAGTTGAAATGCTTTTGTGATTCTGATATGGCTAACATCATGCTTCGATAGATTTGGTTGTGCTTGCTATCTAAGCTATATGCAGGTACACAATCTAAAACAATGCAAAACACGCATATGGATTTCCAAATGAATTCAATGAATTGATTGAGCAACAATACTCAATAATAATAAAGAGATATTTACAAAGATAGAAACATCAAGTTTCTATGTAAAGAATCAGTTTCATCTAAGAAACTACTAAAGGAAGAAAATTAGCAACAACTAAAAGAATGAGCATTAAACTAAAATAGTATTATTCTAATACCCTCCCTTAATGCTCAATCTATTTACAACACCAATAGACCCCCTGAATTTTACAAACTTATCAGGAACAAGAGGCTTGGTGAAGATGTCTGCGGGCTACTCTATTGTGGGAACATATCTCAATTGAACGGATCCGTCTTCAACAAGCTGTCGAATGTAGTGGCAATGAGTTTCCACATGTTTTGTTCGTTCATGAAAGAAGGGATTTTTGGCAAGTTTGAGCACTCCCTGATTATCACAAAACAAGGAAGTAGGACCTGTCTGGGAAACATGCATATCTGCAAGCATACGTCGAAGCCAAACTACCTCACAGGATGCCTTAACTGCTCCCCGATACTCTGCTTCTGTTGAGGAGAGAGCCACGACTTGCTGCTTCTTACTAGTCCAGGTGACAGCACCAGATCCTAGACTAAACACATATCTAGCTGTAGATTTACGATCATCAACCGAACCGGCCCAGTCAGAATCTGTGTAACCACTGAGTATAGGATCAGAACTGCGAGCGTATAGGAGTCCATAATCAGAAGTGCCACACACATATCGTAGCACACGCTTTGCTGCTATCCAATGATCAGCTTTAGGAGCTGACATGAAGCGGGAAATGTAGCTCACTACAAAACTGATGTCTGGTCTGGTGGCAGTAAGGTAGATGAGACTGCCCACTAATTGCCTGAATAAAGTTTCATCCACAGGGAGAGAGGATGACTGAGCTGAAAGTTTGAGCCCTGGTTCCATAAGAGTCGTGGCTGGTTTGCAATCCTGCATTCT
>APFE031053080.1:25522-43863 GCA_000404065.3 Pinus taeda
CAGGGGAGGGTGAGTCACCTTGTGGTCATATGTTGCTCCAGTAAGAACCACAAGCCCTCAGAGCTCCCAGAGCTCAATGTATGCAACATGCAGGACCCTTGTACAAGGGTTTCTTGACGACTCCAAGTCGTTTGGGAAAAACACAGATTAGATCTTTCCTCGGGGCTTTGACAAGGTGTATCAACCTGTAGATCATCTTAATGCGATGGAGCCTCCTTGCTCATCGACTTACCATATCCCAGATGATGTCTATCTGTTGGAGCAATTGATGAATACGAGATTCCTCAATAATCGAATTCCACCTCTGGTTGTTATAGAGAATCACAGTGGTATCCACTGGTCCCAGACCAGTATCGTTGATCCCAGATCAATGGAGGTCATCCTAGCGTAGGGAGTATGGTAGATACAACGATGCATCCATCGGTACTACTATGGTCCCTAACTTCATTTCCCTGATCATTGATCAGATGAGAGGTACTTCCCATGAGTCCCAGACTGCATGGGTAGGATGCCTCGACAGGAGAACTAATAAATCCTGTCCTCACAGGAGAACACATCAATCCTGCTACAATCGCCATGTAGAACACATCAATCCAGGCCGCCATGGAGAACACATCAATCCAGGCCTCACAGGAGAACACATCAATCCTGCTACAATCACCATGGAGAACACATCAATCCAGGCCTCACAGGAGAACTAATCATCCTGGTACACAGGAGAGCGAATCATCCTGTTCCACAAGAGAGCGAATCATCTTGTCCCACAAGAGAGCGAATCATCTTGTTCCTGTGTGCACCACCAGGGGAGGGTGAGTCACCCTATGGTCATATGTTGCTCCAGTAAGAACCACAAGCCCTCAGAGCTCCCAGAGCTCAATGTATGCAACATGCAGGACCCTTGTACAAGGGTTTCTTGACGACTCCAAGTCGTTTGGGAAAACATAGATTAGATCTTTCCTCGGGGCTTTGACAAGGTGTATCAACCTGTAGATCATCTTAATGCGATGGAGCCTCCTTGCTCATCGACTTACCATATCCCAGATGATGTCTATCTGCTGGAGCAATTGATGAATACGAGATTCCTCAATAATCGAATTCCACCTCTGGTTGTTATAGAGAATCACAGTGGTATCCAATGTAAATCCAAATAGTTCACTGAAGAGCTTTCACAACCATACTGCCTGACACGAGGTCATGCTAGCAACAATATATTCTGCTTCGGCAATGCTCAAAGCCATCGACTTCTGCTTCCTGCTCATCCAAGATATCGAAGCAGATCCCAAGGTGAAACAACACCCAAAAGTGCTCTTATGGTCCACCACACTGCCTGCCCAATCAGCATTAGTATATCCAAGTAGTCTCACATCTCCGACAATGTATCTTAACCCATTGTAATTGTGCCATGAAGATATCTTAGAAGATTCTTGGCATCAGTGAAGTGAGGCTCAACCAAATATCATAGTGCTAACTGCAAAACATATGTTCGGACGAAGGTTCACCAAGAACATCGATGCGAATGAGTTTTTGAAACTCAAAGGCATTTCCCAAATCTGGTTCGACATCACTACCATATAACTTCTAAAAGTTAAGATCCTTGAGGTAGTCACAGGCTTACAGTCCATCATACCAAATCTTTCCAATATCTTTACCACATATTTTCCTTGAGATAGGAAAATTTCCCTTGGCTTCTGCCGTACTTCAAGTCCTTGGTCCTTCATTTCAAATTCAGAAGCCAACTCCCTCTTACATTTTTGAATGAGAGGGTCTACACCTGCTAGAAAGAGGTCATCTACATACAACAACAGTATAAGAGGCTTGTCATCTTCAACCTTAAAGTAAAGGTTAGGATCGGCTTCATTCCTAGTGAATCCTAGCTTCATCAAGTAGCTATCGATCCTCTCATACCATGCTCGGGGTGCTTGCTTCAACCCATAAAGAGCCTTCTTCAACTTGCATACATGAGATTTTCAATCATAAATCTCAAATCTTGTGAGTTGCTCCACGTAGACCTCTTCTTTGATAGAACCATGCAAGAACGCGGTCTTGACATCCATCTGATGTAGGTTCCATCCATGTGAAGCTGCAAGGGCCATGATCGAGCAGATGGTCGTATATCTGGCAACAGGTGCAAATATCACATCATAGTCTATACCTTCCTTCTGGGAGAAACCACGAGCAACAAAACTATCCTTATACTTTTCTGTACTTCCATCTGCTGCATGCTTTATCTTGTAAAGCCATTTGGAAGTAACAACTGTCTTGTCTTGGGGTCTGGGAACTACTTCCCAGACATCATTCTTCATGATAGACTCATATTCTTTGGTCATAGCATCCTTCCATACTTGATGCTTGACGGCGTTTGAGAATGATGAAGGTTCATTTTGTATGATCGTGCTCATGATGGTCAGGTATCCTTGATACCTATTAGGTTTCTTACTTTCACGAAAGGTTTCTCGGGGTGCAACATGTCCTTCAGCATCATCAAGTAGCCCCCTAAGCCATGAAGGCCTCTTCCTAGAAGAGGAAGGCTCATGTGAAGGAGGATCAATCGGATCCATGGGTTCTTCTACATCAAGCATTGATTCATCATCCTTTCCTTTCGATTCCCTGGTGTCAGCTTCTTGAGAGCTCCTCAAAGTCAAAAGATTGTTCACCTTGCTGAGAGCCATATCTTCGTCAAAGGTGACAGCATGACTAATTACGACTTCCCTTTGACTGGTTACATAGATTCTATAGCCTTTAGTATTTTCACCATAACCCATGAAAATTCCCTTCTTTCCAGATGCACCCAATTTATTTCTTTTCTCTTTCGGCACATGAAAATATACAGGGCTTCCAAAAATTCTAAAATGAGAAACATCAGGTTTCTTACTAGTGAACTTTTCTTCAGGAGTCTTGGAACCCAATGCTTGATGAGGGCATCAATTTTGTACATATACGGCAATGTTTGCAGTTTCAGCCCATAGAAACTTCGGAAGCTTTGATCATGTAGCATGACTCAGACAACTTCCACAATCGTGTGGTTCTTCCTTCCCACCACACCATTCTGCTTAGGAGTATGTGGTGTAGTAGTCTCCCTCTTAATGCCAGCCTCAGATATGCCTGAGTGAACCAACTGTAATATATCGGAGGTCTTGCTTTGGCTTGAGGGGAACGGTCCCCTTTTGAGCTTTCCTTCGGCACATCCTGGACATACACCTTCTTTCTCTACTGGAATTCGGGCATCCCTGTTACCATCTGTCTTACATTGGGTAGAGCTTTGTAATGAAGGTGGGCAAACCTCTGATGCCAAAGTTTGGACTGAAGAGTTGTGTCACAAGACATGAAACCTAGCAGACTTCCATCGACCTGATATAATGAATCAACACTAAACCCAAGAGTAAAGGCATATTTAACATTATTTTTCCATATACATACCTTGCCATTGCCGAAGGTTACCTTGTAGCCTTCGTCTTCCATTGCCGAGATGGACACTAGGTTCTTTTTGAGGTCAGGTGCATTTAATACATCCTGGAATTTCTAGCCTTCTTGAATGCTTGTCCTCTTCCTCGATTCCCATCTCTCCTCTTACCTTTGCTATTGATTTTTTCATTCCTTTGATTGCCATCAGAGGGATTTTGATCATCGTCCCGATGTGAGTCCTTCCTATCAGGGCACTCCCTTGCATAGTGGCCTACTTTATCGTAAATGTAACATCATCATTTTCTTCCAGCCTTAGGTCCAACCTTTCCTTTTGATTTAGTCCTGGAATTATTTCTTTTCTTAGCATGAGAAGAAAAGGCAGTAGGAGGACCTTTAGGCATGTGCATTTCTTGCTCTTCTTCCCTTGTTTCTTCTTGCATGTATCTAGCCATTAATTCCTCGAAAACGGGAATTACATTATAATTCAGAAGAGTAGTCCTGAACACCTACCATTCGTATGGTAATCTTCCAAGAGTCGTGAGTGTCATTTGCCTGTCATGAATAGCCTCCCCAATAGATAGGAGATCGTTCTTGATCTCGGTTATTCTTAAGTATGCTTTCATACTCTCATCTTTACCCTTCTTGATTTCCCTCAGTTTATTTCTAAGAAACAAAACTTGATTTGCATCATTAACTTTAAATAAACTCACTAGTCTATCGTAGATTTCCTTGGAGGTGTCTAGATCAGAGATGTAGGCCACCAAGCACTTATCGATAGAGTCCCAGATGATCTTCTGTTTTGACTTCTTCAGTTTTCCATTTGTTCCATGCAACAACAGATGCATTTGATGGAGGATCAACAATATTGCCTCTCACATGACCCGACACTCCTTGATCCTCCAGGGTTAGATAGATAGACATCTTCCATCCGTGATAGTCAGCTTTCTCACGGAGCTTGTCTTCGACAGGAAAGAGTGTTGAGGACCCCATAGTTCTTTTAGGATAGCCTTGCCAATCTTCTCTTCGGTGATTTCTCTTGCATTTGCTCGGGCTTTGTCTTCACCTCAGCTCTGATACCATGTTAAGTTATGGTATGTTCTATGCTTATAATAGTTTACTTCTTTTTCTTATTATATTCCACAGATTAGCAATCAAATGTACATAAAGTAAAGTGCAGATAGAACATTAAACGATCGACAGAAAACAAGCCAAGACAAGAGACACAAGATGTGGTGGCTAGCCAGGGACAAACTCCATAATGTGCGGGGAAACCCTTTGATCAAATCTTCTTTTATCTTCAATAATTTATCAGAAAATAGTACAATAAATCTGATTCATATTAGCAGTAGCAAACCCTAGATCAGCAACATCAGCATTAGCGGCTTCATTATCAAACTAGGGCAGACGATATCTCACAAAACGACCGTCGGATTGAATTCATTCCACCACCAAAAGTTGCAACTCCCAGAGGAGGTTCATATGAACCTACAACATAGTTTAGATGAGGAGATCTTCTAGGCCATGCAGGTCAATCTTTACTTCTACAGTTGCAGCTTCAGTTTCAGCAGTTTCCGACTTCAAACTAGGGTAGTCGATATCTTGCAAACTGTTCGTCGGATTGACTTCATTCCACCACCAAAAGTTGCGGCTTTCAGAGGAGGTTCAGATGAGCCTACAACACAGTTCAGATGAGGAGATCTTCTAGTCCATGCAAGTCAATCTTTACTTCTGCAGTTGCAGCTTTAGTTTCAACAGTTTCTGGCTTCAAACTAGGGCAGTCGATATCTTCCAAACCGTTCGTCAAATTGACTTCATTCCACCACCAAAAGTTGCGGCTTTTAGAGGAGGCTCAAATGAACCTACAAATTTATTCCAAAGAGGATATCTTCTAGGCCACGTAGGTCAATCTTTGGATCTGCAGTTACAGCTTCAGGTACAACAGCTTCCGGCTTCACATGTGTGAGAGAGAGACCCATTTCTGCGCAGTAGAAAAGAGACTCATTCTACGCAGTAGAGAGAGAGAGATGTGATGAGAAGTGTGTGAGAAAATGAGGAAAATTCCTCTTATATTTATACACAACATTGGTGTTTAAATAGATGCGACTATTGGGCTTCTGAGCCTACATGAGTTGTAAGTCGGCTTGATAATAATTCCATAATCAAAATAAATTCATATCTCCATGAATACTTAACAGAATTGGATGATCTTTATATCAATCCTACACCTATCGATGAGAGGAATATAATAAAAATATTATCAGCCATGAATAAGATGACCCACATGAAGTTTTTCTCTGGTTGCCAATTTTAACACATATCAAGATACAATATTTGAAGAAGGGAAAAGAAGTTCGGCCTGATATGCACTCAGAAGATTGGTGCATAAAGTGTAAAGTAGAAGGTCACTATAAGGACTAGTGTCTTGTCTATCATTATTATCTGCTAAGGTCCTAATCCTATGAAGTCGGAACCTAGTGCTGGACCAAGTACCGGATCAAGTGCCTGGTGCAGTATTTTTCGAATTGCAAGCCAGCACCCGAATGAACACTGTTATTTGTTAGAGAATTATGTGTAGTCACCAAATCAATTATTTTGTAAATTTTTCCGGTCAGTAGGACATGGAAAAATAAATTGTCATAGCTATGATTTGATTATAGAGAAAAATACGACGTATAGAATGCAAGCTAAAGGCCACGTGTAAGAAGATCATTGTTCACCTGCATCCCATAGTAATTTCAGGGCCGAGGATGTAGTCGAGGAGGGGGCACTAGGCAAGGTGAGGATCAGATTATATGTTATAACTGCAATAAAGCTATATGTTTTGTGTGGGATTGTGAGAACCCCACTACCCTTTCTCGTAAGTATTGTAGACAGTTTGACCATGTAATAGAGGATTGTCTTGTTTGATGGCTAAAATGCAGGAAACGAAGAATGAGCAGCCTACATAGAACTTGCAAATGATGAGGGCTGAACCACGTGAATATGATCCAAGTGTTAACATAGTTACATAAAGTGGCACAACTACAGGAGGAGATAAAATAAAGGGAAAAAATCCTATGGCAGATACATGGGTCAAGAAGGCTGGAGAAAAGAGTAATGGGTTCAATATGTAGATGGAGAAAGAAACCTTCATGGAAGTGAAGAAGAGTTTCATGAACCTAGGAGCTTCGACATCGGAGACACAGATGCAACTAGTACCGTGAAAGAATAATTCTAAAGTGGTCATTGCATCTAAGAACCCTGATCTGACCATTCTGAAGTCCTTTCTGTAGACATGTATGAAGTTGCTAAGGGATAAAAAATTGGTGGAAGGATTGCAAGAACTAATCGAAAACTATGTTTGGAAAGAGAAGACACAGTCTGAACAACATGCAGTAAACAAAGTATACAAAAATAATAAAAGAATCGGTCGATAAATGCGATTAACTACGCAGATCGATGAATTCAAAATGGATCAAGTAATTTTTTACTTAGGGTTAGATGCGAATGTATTACCGAAGAAGACCTGGGAGCAAATGGGGAAACCAAAGCTACAATGGTCACCGATTCAGCTACTCATGGCCAATCAAAAGAAAATCATCCTGATGGGTTGATTGCATGGCATTGTTGTGGACACTGAAGGAGTAAGTGTGGTGGAGGACTTCAAAGTCATTGATATTGTGGACGACAACAATCCATATCCAACTCTACTTGGACTTAATTGGGATTTTGATATGGATGCTATAGTCAATCTAAAAAGAATATGTATGGTATTTGAGAAGAATGGTACCAAGGTCATTGTTCCTTTGGACCCCTCTAAAGGGGCGCAATATACAAAACCTATCTGTGATGAATATGGAAATGAAGATATTAACAATATTTATAAGTTAACTACATAGTACGAGGATTGGATCAAACCCACCTTAGATGGGAGGATAAGCTGGGAAAACGATATTTCATGTGTCTTAGGCTCTGATGAGGAATTGGAGAATTGGTAGAACCGATTGCATGAAGTTTCTACTATGCGCTATAACAAACTTACAAAATATCTTCACTGCATATCAAAAGAGGTACATAATTTACCTTACCATGATGGGATAGGTGATGTGAACTTATTTCTTGATGAGTTTGAAAGGAATATACCAAAATAAAATTGATTCCAGGACTTGGATATAACTTTGAGCTCCACACTTGCGCAATGGTGAGGCACGCATAAAGACAATATAAGATATTGGAAGGGGTATTTCCGATTGATGAGGCTCAAGTTCAATCATGAAAACAAAAAGCTCGTAGAGTAGTATAATGGTAAGGATGATCCACAAGAATATTTGTCTTGTTGGACTATTGCATGAGGCATAGAACCTCAAACTAAATGGGTACACATATTTGTCCACACTTTGGATGTGATACCGATGAATTGGTATCTCAAAACGAAGATGTGCCATGGCACTGCCAACTAGTACGATCTAAAGGAAAGATTCATATTGACCTTTAGCTTCGAATATGGTTTTAAGTGTATCAATTATGCCCTTCAGGAAATTAGAACAGGAATTTTCTGGACGCCAAATGAGCCAACAACTTGGGTACAACCTGGTTAGAACACCCAGTTGCAGCACACAATAGACCGCTATAATATGACCATGGAAGAGGGCTAGGAAGATCTGCACAACCTTAACATCCATGAATCATAAGGGCAACATGAGGTTGCATGAGCAGAAGTTGAGATACCTAACATAAAACAACCTGTTAAGACGAAGCAAGACAATATAGGCTCAGAGGCATAGCCCAAATTCACGCGCATTGGAGATTATTGGGATGAAGATACAGTAGGTAAGGTTTCCGAATTACTGCATGAGTACCAAGAGTTTTTTCTGAAAAATTTCACAAAGGAATTGTAGGTGATTTGGGCGTAATGAGAATCACTTTGAGGCCATATGTGAAACCCCTAAAATAACGACCATATAGGCTAAACCCAAAACACAACGAGAAGGTGAAGGAGGAGCTTTAGAAGGTGGTTGAAGCTAGCATCATTGAACCCATGGAAGAATTCAAATGGGTGAGCCTGATGGTAGTACAGGAGGAAAAGACTAAGGGAAGCATAAGGATTTGTGTCGATTTAAGAAAGTTGAACGACACATGCATACATGACCCGTTCCCAACACCATTGATTGGTGAAGTTTTAGATAATGTGGGAGGACAAAAGCCCTACTCCTTTACAGATGGTTTTTTAGGGTATCATCAAATTAAGATCATTCTGAAATATAGGAGTAACATGATTTTTGCTACTGAATGGGGATCCTTTCAATATACATTCAGGTCATTTGGGTTTGAAGAATGCTCTTGCGATATTCTCCAGAGTTGTCATCGTAGCGTTTAAAGAATACATCCACAAAATTTTGGAGGTTTACTTTGATGACTGGATAGTCTTTGGACTATTAACGAAGCATGTTTCAAGTGTGTTCTTGATGTTGGATACCTGAAGGAAATATCAAATCTCGCTGAACCTGAAAAGTGTATTTTTTGTGTACCATATGGAATATTACTAGGACATGTTGTTTGCAAATAGGGGCTGATGGTGGACCCTACAAAAATTATTTTTATTATCAATGTGGATCCATCAAATAATGTGAAGCAGCTACATGTGACTCTAGGGAATATTGGTTATTATCGGAAGTTCATAAAGGTCTATGAGCAGATCACTACATCGATGGAAAAATTACTGAAGAAGGATGTCACCTTTTGTTGGGACAATGAATGTCAAAAGATCCTTGAATTCTTAAAGGAAAAAATGATCACTGCGTCGATCTTAGTGTTTCTATACTAGACGGAGTTCCATGTTCATGTAGATGTGTCGTGCATAACTTTGGGTGATGTCTTCGTGCAACCAAGAGAAGGGGATCATAATCACCCCATCACATTTGTGAGTCAAAAATTATCTAAGGTAGAAAGGAATTATTCCACAATGGAATGAAAGGGCTTGGCTATGGTGTATGCATTGTAGAAATTTAGGCATTACTTATTAGGTGCACTTCAAGATGTTTACGGACCATTATGCTCTAAAGTACTTGGTGAACATGATTGTGTTGGGGGGAAGATCTGTAGGTGGCTATTGTTGTTCCAAGAGTACAATTTTGAGGTAATAGTCAAACCAAGATAATTGAACATTGGGCTGGATAATCTGTCTGAAGAAGGACTTCCTGATGCACAACTCTTTGTAGTAAGGGTTGTTGATGATCATCTCGCCAATATCATTTAAGTTTTTTCTACCATAATAGCCCCTGTAGTGTATACAACTCAAGAGAAGAAATAATGTAGAGTCATAGTTGTGGATTTTTCTTTGATTGCCAGACATTTGTTTAAAATGGGCCCCGATGAGATATTGTGCAAATAGGTCCCTGAGCATAAAAGACACAATATTTTGCTAGAAGAACATGGTGGTGTCGCGGGAGGAAACTATGCAAGAAGAGCCATTGCACTGAAGATTTTAAGAGTGGGACTATGGTGGCCCATGGTGCACAAGGATTCCAAAGAATATTGTAGTGATTCTGATGTCTACCAAAGGACCGAAAGACCATTGGGAAGGGATGAATTGCTAGTGAATCCACAAGTCACCTTGTAGGCTTTTGATATGTAGATGATTGATTTGTTGGTCCGACTAATCCACTCGGAAAGAATATTGGTTCACGATACATTACTACCACGACAAATTATCTAAGTAGGTGGGCTAAAGCACAACCAGTAAAGGATTGCTTGGTAGGAACCACTACACAATTCATATTTGAATATATCTTGTCAAGATTTGTTTTTCCAAATATCTTGATGAGTGACTGAGGATCACACTTCATACACATAATTGTTAAAGAATTGACCAAGGAATTTCAGGTACATCATCGGAAGAGCACACCTCATCATCCTCAGGTGAATGACATGGTTGAGGCTTTCAATAAAATTTTGGAGAAAACTATGACTAAAGTATGCAACCTCAACAAAAAAGATTGGGATGTGCGAATATCAATAGTTTTATGGGCATACAAGACTACCTACAATAAGTTGACAAGACATACTCTGTTTAGATTGATTTATGGATAGGAAGCCATAATGCCTATGGAATACATAGTACTGAGTCTTAGAATTTCCACAGCCATAGACATGGTGGACAACAACATTATGGAGGAGAGATTGGAGCAACTGCTCACACTCGAGGAAGATCACTTTATTATAGGATTTCACCAGCAAGTGCAAAAGGTCAGGGAAAAGGCCTGGCACGACCGACATATTAAGTAGAAAACTTTCAAGAATGGAGAGTTGGTTCTATTGTATGATAGTAAGTATGCAACATTCCTAGGAAAATTCATAAAGTAGTGGTTAGGACCGTACATTGTCACAGATATCTCATATGGTGGTGTAGTTCAACTCACGAAGTTGAATAAAGAATTCTTTCTTATGCGAGTAAATGGTAGTAGGTTGAAAATATACATGGAGGATTCCATCCCTGGGACTGCAAAATTACTGTATGAACCAAGAAAAGTATTAGTGCTACAGGAAGTTGGAAGCAAGCATGAGACTTTAAACTACTCTTCCAAAGAGGGACTTCATCGAGGAGGAAGTGTTGCGCAGTATTCCGGAGGATGTCTGTTATAGACATTTTTGGGCACTGCAACCCCAATCATAAATGCCCATAAACTGAGGGATCCTAAGTCCTAAAAGTGTTGCTTCACTACCTAAAGGAACAAGGACAGCTGATTACATCATCCCCGAGAATTTCTCCACTAAAAACTGCTCAGAAATGGTCAAAATTGGACCATACTGAATACCCAGTGCAGAGGGTGCGATGCATATCACCTTCCCAGTGTAAAGGGTGCAATGCATACTTAATGGCCCCTCTGTAGGGTGCGATGGTCAAGAATGGACAAATGGCAGGGAAAATTTGTGAGGTGGAAGATCATGGAATCTTCTAAAAGCTTCCCCTCTGACACTTGCCTCTCTGTTTTTGACCAGGGATGAGTAAGAGATCATCAATCTCCAAGTGGAATCAAGAATTATCAGAGAGAAGACTAATCAAAACCCCAGAAGATAACTCAACCCCTACAATCATCTATATATGGATCCCTCATCACAGAGATCGAGGGGATGGAATCTTGTATCTTGTAGAGAAGTGTTGTTGGTTTTCTGGTGTAACTTCATAGTGTTGGGTGATCTAAGATTTACTTGAGGTGAAGAAGGGATTTCTTGTTGGAGGATGATGTTGGGTCAGAACATATGGTTGTAATCCTCCTGCTTTTCTTGATATTAATAAAGTTATTCAAGTTTTCCTCCATATTCTTGTATGTTTGATTATATATGCATTTGTATGGTTAATACATATCTGGTCCTGTGTTATTTATTAATATAGATCTCTGTTCTTCGATAGTAGTATGCTGCTTTGATTCCACAGGTGCTCTTTGAAGCTGGGCAGATGAAGAAGAAGCGGAAAGGACCTATCAGGAAGGAGAGGAATCAAATAAGGAACCAAGCGCAAGACTAAGGTTGGTGTACTTTGTTCCAATCTTATCTATTTTCATAAACGAAAGCAAAAGTAGACTTTACTTGTTTGTTTCTAAGATAGCTACCAGTCTTAGTGGGAATAACAGCTCTGAGTGGACACTATTCCCTGTAACAAAATGACGACTCCACCGGGGAGTGAATAGATTGTTTGTCAGCCTATCTTTGTTTATTTTATAAACTTACAGGCGGAGCCTGAAGTCAAGCTAGCTAGCCTTCGAACTGCAATTTTTTATACAAATGCAAAGTAGATCAATACTGCTTCAGTCTATCTCTAGGTTTTGTTTATGAATTAAACAATCATTCTGCAAACGTTCTAATTACCCTAAGTGGTGGCTCTAGTAACCTCCTTAGATCAACCCCTGTGATTTACATTTACTGAACATCACTTACTCGTCCTAAATCCCTGAACTGGATTGCAAATTGTGAGCAAAAACTGTTAAAAGTCTCGCACTGGTACCATCGCACCCACCCTTCAAGGCAGTATATATGCATCGCACTTCCCGTGTGCAGTAGGTGCGTTGCATACTGATTTCCCTGTGTGATAGGTGCGATGGTCAAGGAAGGTTAACTTTACCTTCAGACTTTGGTTTTTCCTTCACTATTTTCAGTTCTATTCAGGAGTTTTGTTGTCTGTGGTTAGTGTATCTCTGTGAAAACCCCCTTATCTTACATCATTCCGCCTCCATTGTACAAAGAACTGTAAGTGTTTTTATGTATTGTGCGCCATTTTCAGTTCTCTTTTGCAAAGAAGTAGCATAGTCGAACTGTCGTTTCTTAATCTGAAAGTGTCGTAAGTGTCATTTTTAGTTATAGAAGAGAATCCCATTATTCTTGATAGTCGATTATCCAGTTACTCTTGTATCTGATTTGAATTAGTAGTTTTTAAAGTGTCGAAAAGCAATTTTCATTTCGAAATCGCAAAGTGTCTCCCTTACCTTCACTTCATTTTGAAAAGAAATTTGTTGAGTATTTTCACTTTGAAAATAATTTAGATTTGCAGTTAGCTTTCTTATCGTCATTCATACATTAAGAAGGCTGAAAAAAAATACATGCATGTGCATTTGTATTTAGACTGCTTAGTTTGATTTAGGACGGTGCATTTAGTGTGTGCTCTATGCTCTTTGTTGAAAGACTCTCAACTTTCTTTTCTTAGTAGATAGGATTTTCATTGTCAAAAGAAGATTAAACATTTGTTTATCATCTTAGACTGCATTTTAGGAATTGTATACACATCATGCGGTGAACCTGAAAGGAAATTTTTTAAACAAGATCAACTTAAAATAAATTTAATGAATCTAATCTAAAAACACTTTGGAACCTAATGCACAAACATCTAGAGGTCTAGGCTAGAGACGTATTCTGGCGTCGTAAAACCTGGTAACTATTGTTTTCATTGTTGGTTGGGTGATTCCTCCACTCTGAGACGGCAAGTGCCAATACGGACTTGTTCTCCCACGTATCGTCGAGTATATATTGGGAGACCACAATAGGCTACATCCTTTATCCTTAGGAATCTGTGTCTGCCGCCATATCGATTGCAATGCACTAAACATAACATTCGAGAAGATTGGCTGCCGTACCATAAAAAGTATTCTGCAGTTTTATGATTGGTTTGGTAATCCCCTCTGCTTAGATTTCTAGAGAAGTATATTTTGCTCCTTTTTAGACTCCTTAAAAGAAAAGGTCCATCTGAGCACTTGTAACTTTAGGCTCATTAAAAATCGAAGGCAACTAGAGTCATCTTTTGTTTTTTCTCGACTCTTTAAAATTGAAAAAACAAGTTGTGTCAAAGCGTCTAAAATTTATTTTAAGCGGAATAACATCACAAGTTCCCTCGTTGGTCTTTAGGTTAAGAAAAATGGAGTCTACCAACCAAGGATTTCCCCTTGGAGGAAATCCTAGTCCTTTCTCCTCTTTGGGAGATGTTGGTGCACCCCATATGGCCACATTGTCACTTCCAGAATTGACGATTGGTTTGCCCGTATGGCTCTTCTCTACCTCTGTCATTCGGAATACCGTAATTCCTGAACAGTCAAGTTAGCAACTAGATGATACTAGAGTTGCCCCCCAACCTTCTACTTCGTCTGCTTCTCCCTCCCCTCCTTCCTCTTCACTTGATAGTGCTGGTAAAGCTCAAGATCAAGTAACCGAGAAGAAGAAGAAGTGGAAAGAGAAAAAAGAAAAGAGCAACCAAGCATCATCTAGCAAAAATCCTCACACCGCACTGTCTAAACCTAAATCTCCATGTGTCATTTGCAATGGAGACCACTATCACCAAGATTGTCCTTGCATCCCTCGAATCTTAAGGGACTAGTCTCCTCTTTTGCACAATCCAGTGTCGTCAACCTCTGATGATCATGTTGAGTGCACACCATCAACTAGTGAAAGTGAAGTATTTGGATAGAAAAGGAATCACAAATTTCCTTGTAAATTGTGTGAAGGCGATCATGTCGTCCACCGTTGTCCCTTCCTTGATGAAGCTAAAAGAGTTTTGGATGAATGTCCTGCTTCACCGCTACAACTCCCTCCTAGATATAAAAAACTCTTACCAAGTCCCCCACTGGTTGAAAATCCAGCTGGCACGCCATTATGGTCAACCGAAATGTCTATCATTGAAAATGAACCCTCTGAATCCATACCAGACAAAATTCAAAAGGTCTAGGTGGCAGTTGACCCGGTCTTGCCTTCAGAATGCTCATCTTCGAATGATACCATCACTGAAGAGAAAGAGAATGACACCGTTCAAATTCTTTTCGTAAACATAGACTCCGATGAACTTGGGGGCAGTCCACCCATTCCTTTATCGCAGGAAGGAAGTTCATCAGAGTCATATCCGGCCATCTATTCAGTCCCACCTCCAAGCAACCTAGTCATTTCCTTCAACTGGAATCTATTAGGCAGACCTCGTTTATCAGCTAGTGTACCATTCTGAATCATTGTACAAGCTTACATAATAGTCATCGCTAGTACCATCATCAATGAAGGGGCTTCTGTGAGTATCCTTTCCTCAACTGCTTGGAAAGTGCTTGGTTCACCATCGTTTTTGCCTGAAATGGGAAATTTGACAGGCTTTGACAAAGGAACCAGTTGACCATTAGGGATCGTTCCCAATGTGCCCATTACGTTGAGAAGGAAAACCATTCACAACGTGATGGTAGTCCAAGGACCCCCAGATTATAATCTACTCCTGGGACGTGACTATATTTATTGCATGGGAGCCGTCATCTCCTCACTCTTTAGAGTAATGTGTTTTCCACACGAAGGCAGAATGGTCAAGCTCGTAGACCAATTGTCATTCCCCACTTCACGCATAGCAAATAGTCAAATTCCATCCCTAAATGGTCTTTTCATGCAAGGAATGTCTCATCAATCTCCAGTTTGTCCACCTGATAAGCACGAGTGATTCAGGAGGATGTGACGGAAACCCAGGGGGCATGCACCCTGGTCTGTTTCGGTAGGAAAACCTTGGGTATAGAGTAGGTTTCCATGGAGGATATATGACTAGTCTGACACACCCGTCCTCACAGGAAAATGGGATTAGGCTGGAGTAAGATACCTTCATTAAACTTATGTGAGTGGAGGCATCTATGCCAGTCACCTTTGTCTATTTCAGTAGACATCGCCAAGGAAGCATTTTGTCCGCAACGCGGATGGAACTTTCATGGTAACCTGGGAATTTTTCGCTATACCTGGGGACATGCAAACCTTTTCGCATGCAAGTGAAGAGTGACCATTTATTTTTTAAATTTGTAGGTCCTCTAACCCTTTAAATTCGTAAGGTTGGTCGTTTCCTAGCTTGCATAAAGAAAGGATCCGGGGCAAAGCTTACAAAAGGTGCAAGCCCCATAAAAAATGGAATCTTAGATGAGACATCCTTATTATATGACTGGCTAGCAGTGTTACCACAGGGTTCAATCTTGTTTAAAAATAAACCCGCCACAAGCAGTTTTAACGCAGAATTCAAGCTCGTTAAAAAATAAACATAAGCAATGAGAAAATGTTTCCCCCAGAGTTTAATCTATTAAAAAATGAACCGGTAAATAACCATTGTGAATGCCTTATCATCAGCTTTTGAGCCTTGGTCATGTTTTCATCATCACCTCCACTCTATTTTTTAGCCGATCATTCACCTCCATTTGATTTTTTACCCTTTCGAGGAACATCTGCGAAGAGTGATTCTATTAGCCATCCTTGTAACACTGTCGTGATTGGAAAATTCCAAACCTTACCTAGAATTAGCTGCTACCCCAAATCGTCACTCGTTCCTCGAAAAACGAGTCTCCTTTAAGCTCTTTTCAACTGACTCGTAAAATATGAAAAGATTGCTGAGCGATTAGCCTCTCCAGCTCGTTAAAGTCATCAGAAGTGCTATCCCTCCTCTAGATTTTAATATTTTTGGACCTGAGGGATTATTACACAAAAAGATCAAGCGCTTGTCTTGTTCGGCTCGTTAAAACTATCAAAAATTCATCCCTTTCGTATTATTTTACGCATTTTCGGACTTAAGGGATTATATGACAAAAAATAATCTTTGGATTTTCCTTTCCATCCCTTTCAGACTCTCTAAAATTGAAAAGGACCGAGTTATCTTTGTCATTAAACTCATTAAAACCTAATAGCGACAAACTTGTCCAAATGGACGAGAACAAGTTTCACTGTCGCTAGGCTTGCTAAAATATAGCGATAGGTTCACCCAAAGGGCGGATTATAGAACAAGCATATGTTATCCTCCTCAAGCTTCACAAAAATAAAGAGGTACTAGTTAGCAATGACTGGGGAAAATTGGGAAGAAAACTTCAAAAAGCTTTATTGGTAGCAAGTCGCTCTTGAACATGACACTTTCCTTCTGCATCCAAGCAGGGTTGGGTTGTTCCATTCACTGTTCATATCACCATTGGTCCGTCACACCATCCATCTTTGGGGTTAACGCTACCAATCCATCATCAGTGTCACTGATATGTTCAAGAGAAGTCATTCAGAGAATTTGCCCATGTCTCACCCACTGCAATACATTCACACTCCATTCTTTCACGATTGCCACCTTGAACACTGTATCATCCTATCATTTTCACCTCCAAAATCATTTGCTTCGTTCCATGTTGTAGATGTGGGATTCATTAAGGCCCTCCCATGACGGGTCACTTCTTGTCGACATCAGCTCATTATCCAAGAAGTTGGCCTAGGAACAACCCTTTCAGTACTTTGAAGCTTGCATGACTCAATGGAAAGTTTCTCACTTTCGGCGACATGTTTACATTAATGGACTTCGACCGAGAGATTTTGCATGGTGTTCGATGCCAAGTCCTTTTTCACACCATGCAAATTTTACTGTAGTACCTTCAGGGTCATTATCATTATTGGTGATTCCTCTTGCACCTGTTAACAACTTACATCATTGGCTGGTAATCAGGCAATGTCTTTCCATGTTCGACTCCAGAACATTTTTCACATGGATCGACTTGTACTCCGAGTGAATATTGAATGAGTTTTGAAGACCCCAGATCTAGTTTCATCCATCTGGGCTGCGATATATTCAGGAATATAAAGACATAAAATGTACATCATTTCCAAATAGATGATCATCCAAATCAAAGGATGATGAGTCCAAATCATTAGTCTGCCACGCAGATGATTGTCCGTCCTATGTACATGAAAATGAATTTATAAAGCTAAGCATGGGAATGCCCACCTCGACTAGATCATGAAAAATGTTATGAAGATAATGTATTATATTGTATCTTATTACAGGTCACCTCCCAGCTCGAAAAAACTTTGGATCCTCATGGTAAAGCATTTCACCTGACATCAAAATATTAACGGCCTCATGCTTTAGGGGGAAAATGTTATAGACATTTTTAGGAACTGCAACCCCAATCATAAATGTCCATAAATTGAGGGCTCTTAAGTCCCTAAAAGTGTTGCTTCACTACCTAAGGGAACAAGGTCAGCTGATTACATCATCTCCCAAAAGTTCTCCACTAAAAACTGCTCAGAAATGGTCAAAACTAGACCATACTGAATACCCAGTGCAGAGGGTGCGATGCATATCACCTTCTGAGTGTAAAGGGTGCGATGCATACTGAATTGCACCTCTGTAGGGTGTGATGGTTGGGAATGGACAAATGGCAGGGATAATTTGCGAGGTGGAAGATCATGGAATCGTCCAGAAGCTTCCCCTCTGACACTTGCCTCTCTGTTTTCGACTAGGAATGAGTAAGAGATCACCCGTCTCCAAGTCGAATAAAGAACTATCAGAGAGAAGACACTAATCAAAACCCCAGAAGATGACTCACCCCCCTACAATCATTTATATATGGATCCCTCATCACAGAGATCCAGGGGCTGGAATCTTGTATCTTGTAGAGAAGTGCTGTTGGTTTTCTGGTGTAACTTCATAGTGTTGGGTGATCTAAGCT